>JAPEVW010000047.1:1157500-1320000 GCA_027921565.1 Artemia sinica
TGGCTATTAGAATCTTGAGAACTTGGGATATCTGCTTGATTGTTAATTGGAATTTCTTCACTAGGGATAATAAAAGCAGCATCATTCACCTCATCATAGTTATGTTGTTAGCTGCTAACTGCAGCATGTGAAACATCTTGATCAGGAGATTCGGCGAAAATACTTGTTGTATAGTTCAAGGGATTCTCACTAGAGACACCTCCTGGAAACTCTGAATAAATTTCCACTGATATATTCTTATCTTGAACAGTGTTCCCTGTTGTCTTACGGTTTCTTTTCATTATATGTTCCGAAAGTAAGTTCGTTCTTTGTACAAGCTTTTGGTCTTCTGTCTTTAAGCTTACACTAGCACCAGATCCACTTGTAGATCTCCCTTTTTCTTTAGGTGGACGTAGTGGTCTCTCAGGTTCTCAAGCTCCCCCATCTTTTCATAAGCTCATTAACTAGAAAAAACCACAATGAGTATTAAATTTTTCAATTTTTAAAGTTTAAACATACTGATTTTATAGCCCAATTTTTATTGCAGCTTATTCGTAAAACATATTGTGGAGATTTAGTTAATTTTTCTCCTCAATAGCAAGAACTCCAAAGCTGATTAATTCTATGGACCAACAAAAGAAGAATTTTTTGGACCATAGAAAGTCAAGGATCACTTATAAAAGAATTAAAATTTACTTTACTTTAAATCAAATTTATTGAAACAAGTACTTTGCCTACACCCAATTATAAAACATTTGTTATGGTACTAACTGAATTAATATCATTTCTTTGCTACTACAATACTTCAATGCATAAATACTCAATAAACTGTACTATATTTCTATTTGTTTATCACTCAAATCCAAACCTCAATTTAACCTCAAATCCAAATACAATTGAAAAAAACAAGTAATATTTATGAAAGTGTAGCCTATCCTAGCCTAGGCCTACAAATCAAGGCAGTCTATACTTACTACTTTCTTTCCTGCTGATGAAAAACTTGGCACAGACTTTACAAAGAATTTAGTTTAAATTGCTTGTCCTTGAAAACAGGGTTCTTTGAGCTATATAACAATTTCTAGCTTCTACATACTCAAGTATTTTTGTTATATCTTTGCTAGGACGCAACGAAAGTTCAATTTAGAAGTTCAATTTAGAGGATATAGGGGGTACACTGATGAGTAATACAAGCTACAAACCGCAAATGAAGTGATAAATAGATTTTGAGCTTTTAATGAGCCTTAGTTCAAACTTATTTTTAGGCCTTGACTCAGGTTCAGGATTTGATTTAAATGAGGGTTGGGCTAAAGAAGGATTGATTTAATTGGGGGTTTGTTAGAACGGGGGTTTAACGTCTGACTCTATAGCCCTTTTTTGATTGTTTTTCCGCAAATTCCCATGTTTTCTATGATCGTTTGTTTCAAATTCTGATCCTTCTGGGTTTCTTTTTTGTAGTAGTTTCTGATCATTTTGGGCTTGGATTGTTATGGGAATTTATTTATGCTAGTCTTTGGTTTAATATGGCTCTTTACTTTTCTTTGAAAAGTCGTTTTTCGAAGAAATCTTTTTAATGGATTTAAAGAAAGTGCAACCAAAAACTATTTTTTTTGTTATCTAAATTCTAAAAATTCCGATATTTTCAGTATAGATTTTTATGACTCAACGCTCAGGAAAGGTCTGATTCAGCTAAGAAAAAAAATCAAACGAAAAGTTTCCAAACGCAAAGAGAAAGTAGCTTTTGTCTTGGCTCCACCAAAGCAGTTAACTAACCTTTTTCAAACCAAACCATAACCAACTACGAGCGTAGAAAATACATCAAAATGAAAAGAAGAAAATAAGCAAAGAGGCAAAAAACATTACCGTATGTAGACAGTGAGAACCGCTATTAACCCCCCCCTCCTCTACCCCAGTAAAAACATCCCTCGAGGAAAATACCCAACGGAAAATGACACCCAAAGGAAAATACCCCCGCTCCTAGAAAATAATTACCCTTGGAAAATCTCCCCCCCCCAAAAAAATACCTCTTGGGGTTGGTTAGTCTCCAATCACTTTCGGATTATAAATAAAGACTAGAAGTGCCTGGGGATTATCAAACAATTTCTTCTTCCGTCCTCCTGTCGTCTCTCCCTTAAGCTAATTTTGTATTTATTTGAAGGCTCAATAAGAGCTGACGTATTATGGCATCAAAATGTACCCTTTGAGTTATCTCCCTCTCTACCTAGTTACAAAACAATCAGACAACCCAGTTGTAGAAGTTTCAGTTCCTTTATATGTTTTTTGATTTGTCTATTACTTACAGATATTATTTGTCATTAGGAAACATACGGAAATTTTTTGCATGGAGGTTTTCTGGAAGATTTTTCATTAGAAGAAAGTATTTGCATGGAGGGGGGGGGCAAGACTTACACATAAATTCATCTTTTACACTTCCCTTAGAACTTCTCAATTCAACTAAAAATAACACATCTCAAAGAAGATTTTTAAATTTTGAAAGCCATAATTTCCGCGACATGGGTATTTTGCAAGTGAGGAGTTTTCACGGGCGGAGGAAGGGAAATTTTCCGGGGGAGGGGGGGAGAGAGGTAAACGCTTAGACTCTTAGAAAGTGTGAGGGTGAAAGGAACTCCATTAACATACATAAAAAAGAGAAATAAATCTAGATTTAAGAGTTTATGACGTCCGATTTCCTTTATTTTTGTACCATCAAAACAAAGTATTTTCATATAACAGTAATGTACATAAAGACTAAAAAAGCAAACAATTCCAACAAGGTTGAATTTGTAAAGTTTCTAACTTGTGTTTTACCCAATTTAAGCACGGTGGTTTTGCTGCACGACGGCTCAGTTACACAAGGGTTCAGTTGCACGGTAGTTCAGTTACATGGTGGTTCAGTTGCACGGTCATTCAGTTACACGGTGGTTCAGTTGCACGGTGGTTCAGTTACATGGTAGTCCAGTTACATTGGGGGTTTAGCTAAATGGGGTTGAGTTGCACAGGGGTTGAGTTGCAAGAAGACTCAGTTAAAGGGGGTTCAATTACATCTGGGTTCAGTAGCATAAGGGTTCAGCTGCACGGTGGTTAAGTTGCACTTTGTTTTAGTTACAGTTGGTCATTGCTTGGGGTTCAGTTACACGGTGGTTCAGTTACAATACTCTAGTATCATCTTGATTTTTATGGTTTGAACCTGATTTCCGTGAACTTATGTGGATTTTTATGCAATGCTTATGATTTCAATAGATTCAATCAGATTTCAATGTATTGGTGATGATTTTTTGAGGCTGCTCATGATTTCTACAGTTGGGTCTTGATTTATATGGTTAGGTTCCAATTTCTAGGGTTTGGTCTTGATTTCTAGGGTTTGGTATGAATTTAGGGTTTCCAGTGATTTCTACAGTTTGTCTCAATTTTTGTGAATTTGTCCAAAGATCAAGAGGATGCCCCTATTTCTTACAGTTTGGTTTCAAGTTTTATGAATTCGTCCAAACTTTTATGTATTATTCATGATTTTTTAAAGGTTAGCAATGATTTCTACAGTTTGATTTGATTTCTATGGTTTTCTCCTGATCTCTATGGTTTGGTCTGGATTTCTAGGGTTGCTCCTGATTTCTACAGTTTGCTCTTGTTTTTATAAATCTGTTCGGATTTCAAGAGGATGTCCATAATTTCTAAGGTTTGGTGATGATTTTTAATGAATTCGTTGGGATTTCTAAGTTTAAGTTTAGAGTTATAATTTAGGGATTTAGTCTAGAATTTAGTTTAGAGCTTTAGTTTAGTTTTAGTTTAGAGTTCTGATTTAGAGTTTTAGTTTAGAGTTTTATTTTAGAGTTTTAGTTCAGATTTTATGTTTAGAATTTTAGTATTTTCGACTTTTAGTTTATAGTTTTAGTTTAGAGAGTTAGTTTAGGGTTTTGGTTTAGTCTTAGGTTAGAGTTTTATTTAAGAGTTTTAGCTTAGAGTTTTATTTTAGCATTTTAGTTAAGAATTTTATTTTTTTTTTAGTTTAGAGTTTCAGTTTACAGTTTAATTTTTAGTCTAGGGTTTTTTTTTAGAATTAAAGTTTACTTTCAGCTTACAGTTTTAGTTTAGATTTTTAGCTTAGAGTTATAGTTTAGCTCTAATTTAGTGATTTAGTAGAGTTTTGGTGGATTTCTATGGTTTGGCCTGGATTCTTAAGTTTGCCCTTAATTTCTACGGTTTGGCATTGATTTTCTTGAATATGTTCGGATTTTAAGCGGATTGCCTCAAGCTTTACAATTTGGTATTGATTTTTATGAATTCATCGTGATTTAAAGGTATTAGTAACGACTTTTAGAGGTTAGCAATGATTTCTACACTTTGGTCTTGATTTCTATGGTGAGGTCATAATTTCAAAAGTTTGCCATATTTTTTAGAGTTCGGCCATGGTTTCTACAGTTTGCTCATGATTTCTATGGCTCGGCACAGTTTTTTCTTGATGTCTCTGGCATGGTCTAAAATGTTTTCGGATTGACCCTGATTTTTATAAGTTAATGTGAATTATTATGCAACGCTTATGATTTCAACGAATTATTCAAGATTTCTTGTTTTGGTCATGGTTTTTTAGAGGTTGTCCCGATTTCTACAGCTTGGTTTGGACTTCTACGGTCTGGTATTGATTTCAATGGTTTGGTATGAATTTTTTGGGTTGCCCCTTATTTCCACATTTTGGTCTGGATTTTAATTAATTTGTCCAAATTACAAGAACGTGCCCCCAATTTTTACAGTTTGATATGGATTTGTATGAATTTGTCAGAATTGCCATGTTCTGGTTATGTTTTTTAGAGGTTGGCCATGACTTCTACTGTTTGGTCTTGATTTCTATGGTTTGGTTTTGGTATCTATGGTTTGGTCTGGATTTCTAGGGTTACCCCTGATTTCTACAGTTTGGTCTTGATTTTTATGAATATGTCCGGACTTTGAGAGGATGCCCCTAATTTCTAAAGTTTGATCAAGATTTTAAGGATTCTAATGAATTCTTTCAGATTTCTATGTAGTGGTAATGATTTTAAAGAGATTGGCCATGGTTTCTATAGTTTGGTCTGGATTTCAATGGTTTGTTCTTAATTTCTATAGTTTTATCTGTATTTCTAGGATTTGTCCTTATTTCCAGCACCCCAGATGCCTGCAGTTAACATACAATCGAACCTTTATATTCAAATAAATTGATTTAAGCTAGGTTCATTTAGGTTCACTTGGCATGGTGCACCACGCTAAGTGAACCTAAATAAAACTAGCTTGAATGAAGTTATTTGAATAAAAAGGCTCAGTTTTATGTTGACTGCAAGTGCCTAGCATTCAGGAGTTCAGGACCTACCCTAGAAATTCAGAAGAAACCATAAAAAGCAAGACCAAACTATATTAATCAAACCCAAACTGTAGAAATCATGGCCAACCCCTATAAAATCATAACCAGTACACAGGGATCGTGAAAAATTCATTAAAGGTTATGACTAAAATCTAGCAATTAGTGGCATCCTTTTGGAATCCTGACAAATTCATAAGACATAAGACCAAACTGTAGAAAACAGGGGTAACCTTAGAAATCAAGTCCAACCCATAGAAATAAAGACAAAACCATAGAAATCCAGACCAAACTGTAGAAACCATGGCTAATTATAAGAAATCGGGACCAGTACGTAGAAACAGGCACATACACAGGAATTTGTATCGAGAGGGGTCAATTTGTTTCGGGGGAGGCAAATCCTTCAAACCCATTATTCTGTGAGAAAATCAGAAAATTATAGGAAAATAAAAAAATCGTGATATTTCGGGGGGCCGGGCCCGGAGCCCCCCCCCCCTGCGTACGTCCCTGCGTAGAAATTCTAACAAATTCATCGAAATCAAAACCAACATGTCAAAATTAGAGGCATTCTCTTGAAATCCAGACACATTCATAAAAATAACGTCAGTACTCTAATTGAATCTTTTAAAACAAGATTCATAGAGACAAGCATCTCCGAGAGGCTAAGAACAGAGGTAGTCACATTCAATACCTCAACTAGTATCAGGGAATATGCAGACAAAATTTGTAGATCCGTATGCTTACAATTAGAGAAAGGCAGAAATGACGAGACAGTACAGAAAGTGCAACTACATACTTTTACTCAAGGGTTACCAAAAAAGTTATTAAGACTAATATTATCACGGAAACCTGAAAATTTAGAGCAGGCCATAATAATAGTCAAAACATAGGTAAAAATTGACGAGGCTAGGAAAAGGTTGATCAGATGTCAATAAATAACACATGAGCCCAAGAAAGTATAAAATATGAAAGGGGACAGAAACAGGTAAACTTTGAGGAGCCAAATCGTGAACCAAAAAGATGCGACGGAGGCCAAGGGTCGCCGTCTAGGGAAATAGCTGACAGATTCCACGACCTTGAGAGATTAGCAGCTAGTAACTATAGAAAATGTGGGCACCCTCCCCCACCAAAGACAGATAGTTGGGGAATCAACAATGACAGATCAAAGATACTTAGAAGTAACCAGGAAACAAAAAAACAATTTAAGAGAAAATTTTATTGCTATTATTGTAACAAACCAAACCACTATGCAGCAGATTGCTGGCATAGAATACGCAAAGAAGGCCAAACGCACAAGACAAGACACCAGTTCAGAACGCAGGGGGGCAGAAATTTAGGAAGGCAGGGAACAAATAATACTTGGCAAACACCTAATAATATTCCTGAATTTAGGCATAGGAGGCAAAAAGTTAACAATACCCAGGATCAAAGTGGCAATGCTGAAGAAAACTGGGATAACCCCAGAATTTTTTGGCCAAACAGTGGGCATTTAAACGGAGAAACCAGCCTGTAAGGGTCGAACGAGCTGTTTCCTTACAAAGACCCCTATATAGTTTAGAATGTTGCGATACAACTGCAAATAATAATAGTCTACCGAGTTTGCGTTGTTTTAAAATCGAGTGTTTTCAAAATTTACCATGTTTACTAGGTACAGGTGCATCTAAATCATTAATTCGAGAGGAAGTTTTTAAGAGGTTTCCTCCTAGTGTCAAAAATCGCGTAAGCAGATGCCAGAATACCCTGACATCAGTGACAGGGCACAGGCTGACAATTTTGGGAGAATGTCCATTAAAAGTTAGCACAGGAGATAAAGAAATAATTGTGACAGTGATAATATGCAAGCAGCTACCATTCCCTTGTATTCTAGGAGTAGATGCCATCAGAAAATATGGGATCGTATGGGAACATCCATATCTGATACAATAACCATAAATCAGGCAAATGAAAATAATAGGCAAATTTGCGTAACAACAGAAAACGACAGTGAAGATGTGAATTATAACCTAAAAATAAGTGGAAAAATCACAATAGAAGGGGGAATGACAGCTCAAGTTCTAGCGAAATTAAACACAAAAGAAGGAAAGGTTAAAACAATGGATGCCATGATAGGAGGATACACTATAAAAGAATACCCTATGATTTTCGTGGAAGATCATGTTATAAAAATTCAAAATGGTATAACATACTTAAAACTATCAAATCTAAGTAATAATAAAATAAAGCTGAACCAGATAGAACTTGGATCAGTGGAAAAGATTTCAAATTCGGAAATAAAATCTCTAAACAGTCCAGAATTAAGCGTAAACTTCACTAGCCACGAACATTTATCCTCATTAAAACTGCAACCACAAGAAAAGTATGGAATGTCGAAAACGGATTTTTTGCAACAATTTGATTTAAAACATTTACCTTAAAACGTAAAAACTAGGGTGGAAAACATTCTTTGGGATTTCAAATGGACTTTTGCAAGACACAAAGAGGATTATGGATTAACTCACTTAATCACGCACAATATATCAACAGAGGGCCCTCCAATCAAAAATCACCGTATAAAACACCTTATCATTTAAAACCATGGCTAGAAAGCAAAATAAGGGAAATGGAAGATCAGGGAATAATTAAAGAAAGTGTTAGCGATTGGTGTTTTCCCATAGTAATAGTCAGGAAAAAAGATAACACCTGGAAATTATGTTTAGACTTTAGTGCCCTAAATGCCGTCACGGTTAAGGACGTGATGAAGTTACTAAGAATTGATACGATTTTAGATTCGCTAGGAGGTTCAAAATATTACACTAGTTTTGACTTAATAGCAGGATATTGGCAAATCGCTTTAGATGCAGAAACAAAGCATAAAGCTACAGTAATTTTAGACGATGGAAGAACGTTCACATTTGAACGTATGCCTTTTGGCTTATCATTTAGTCCAAATTGTTTTAGTCGACTAATGAATTTGGTGTTAAAAGATAACGAGCCAGGAAGAAAAAAGATACCTTGCCTTATTTAGATGATGTAATTCTGTTTAATGAAAACCTGGAAGACCACTTGGTCGGACTAAGAAAAATACTGGAAAAGTTTGAAAAAGCAGGCTTAAAATTAAAACCAGAAAAGTTAAAAATAGTAGTACCAAAATTAGTTTTTCTTGGACACCTGATAAACCAAGGTACTATTTCACCAAATCCAGAAAAATTTACAGTCATAGAAAATTTACAGCCTCCTAAAGATCAAAAAAGCTGCAGATCAGTTTGTGGTTTGTTAAGCTATTTCAGACGATATATTAAAAATTATGCAACAATAGCGCAACCTTTGACAAACCTTTTGAAAAAATCAGGTAAATTCGAATGCCCAGCGGACGCAAAACAAGCCCTAAATGAAATAAAAAGGCAATTATTACTGGCACCAATACTTAAACTACCAGATTTGTCACAAGATTTCTGTTTGCAAACAGATTCTTCGAGGTACGGTATAGGAGCCATATTATTAAACATAAATTCTGAAGGAGTAGAATCAATAGTTCAATACGCCAGTAGGTCACTGTCGGAGGCAGAAAGAAAATATTCAACAGTTGAGAGGGAATGTTTGGCAGTTGTAGTTTTTACAGAATATTTTGGACAATTTTTACTTGGAAAAAAAATTCATTTTACGCGTAGACCAAAAATCATTAATTTGGCTACATACGATGCAAAATACTTCAGCCTGGCTGACACGGTGGATACTGCGTCTACAAGCATATTCATATACCCCAATTTATATAAAGGGCCGTACAAACATTTTACAAGACTATTTGTCACGAAATCCAGATACGGAAGGAAATTTGATAACAGCCATCCAGAACGAACTGGAAGGGCTAGAAATACTGTCTAATGAAAATATTTCGAATCATCAAGATAAAGAAAAATTTTGTTTAGCGATGAAATCATTTTTATCAAAAGGAACGGAACTGCCAGAGCACTTTAAACATTTTTTAAAGGACTTAGATAATTTTGATCTGGACGAAAGTAAAAATCTTTTGGTAAGATATCATAGACCATCGCAAGAATATAGAAAAATGACTGAAAAATTATTCCAGTAATTCCAAAATCTCTGGAAGGAGAAGTTTTACAGATGGCACATGCAACGATTGGCTGTCACATGGGAGAAGCAAAAACTATGGGGAGGCTGAAAGGAAATTTTTATTTTCCAAAAATGTACTCAAAAGTAAAAGATTTCGTACAAAGCTGCCAAGAGTGGGCCAAACAAAAGTCGCCACCAAGGACCCCTAGGGCTGAATTAGGTCAATACCCCACCCCTTCAGGGGTAGGAGAATTAATGTCAATAGACATTTGGAGAACCGGAAGAAGTTTACCAGTTTCCAGAAAAGAAAACAGGTGCGAACTAACCATAGTCGACCATTTTATCGCATATTTATACGCTTTTCCAATAAAGATTAAAAGACAAAAACCATTGCGAAAGTTTTGGTCAATCGCCTATTTCTGGAACACGGAATTTTTCCTAGAGTTTTACTTAGTGACAATGGGTCATGTTCTAGAGCCAAATTATTAGACGAAATTACAGAATATCTGGATGTTAAACGATGGTTTACATCGTCTTATTTGGCCGCAGCTAATGGAAAGGTTGAACGTAAGCATAGGGAATTAGCTTACATGCTGGGAATACATGCAAGAGAGGAAAATGAAAATTGGGATGAACATTTACCATTTGTAGTCTTTGCAATAAATACGGCTTTTTCACATTCCTTAAAAGAAACGCCATTTTTTGCAACATATAAGAGATCCCAGAATTTGTTTAGATGAAATACAAAATGATAGAATATATTACAACTTAGACCAATATAAGCAAGAAATGGTGATGCGAATGAAAAAAACTATGGAACAAGTTAAAGACGATCTGGAAGATGCGAAAACAGAGCAGAAAGAAAAATATGACCGAACAAGTAAAAATAAAACAGATTACCGTTTAGGAGACTTGGTTTATGTGTACAAAACTAACCTGGAAGGAACAAAAAAGTTAAAACCGAAATGGGTTGGGCCCTGCAGAATTGTAAAGATTCTACCAAATAATTTAACAAATGTTCTAAAGCATCAATATAAGGAAAAGGAAGAAGTAATACACCATAATAGAATGAAAAAGGGATATTTTTCAAAACCGTGGAAAACAGAGCCTATTCTTTCAGACGAAGAAATAGAAGACACAATTTCACCAGTATATATTAGAAGACCATATGAATTTTATGACCTTTTTAATGACCACAAAGGTTGGGAGGAGTGGAAGGAGTATTTAGCCCAGTCTTGGCTACAAACTCTCCACAACAAACAAGAGAAAAAGGGAAATATTCGATGCTCATCGGATACTAGCGATGAAGAAAATCAAACACAACATGAGGGTTTGAAATATGATAAACCAAGGGTAAAATCCACAGAGGAAGAAAAATTGGAAGGAACCAATGAATTATCTGATTTTTATAAACTAGACTCACCTACAGTCTTAACGCAAAAATGGCTTTTGGAACAAACGCCATCTACCAGACGTGAGCTAACAGAATTTTACACTGATAATTCTTCTACAGAAACCGATATCACTAAACCTGGGCCATCTCTAAGAAAACCCTCTTTAAGAGAGAAATTATGGAGAAAAGTAAAGAAACCAGAGGGGCAGCAACAAGTTCCTTTGTCAGCAGCACAAGTAGATAAAACACTTTTGAAAAAGGCCAAACATCAGGAGAAACAAAGATCAAAGATATTTGACGAGGCAACAAAACCGCGCTCGAATTCAGAGCCTTGTAAACCGCACTATAGAGACCACGGAAAAACTTACAAATATTATAAAGAAAAAAAGAAAAAATTTGGGGTCTAGAACTCGGAACAAAAAACTGAGAAAGGCAGAACGAGCGTAGCCCCCAGCAGATTAATATTTGAATAAAAAGACTATATCGAAAAAAAATAATAAATAAAAATAAAACGAGTAAAAAGCCTCTAAAGAAATATCTATATTTTCTTTTTTTAATCGGTACGTAAATAACATCAAGTTTTCCTTCAAATATATATCGCCAGTAAAAATTATTACCGTCACAGAGAAAATAAATTAGTTCCAATCTGAAGTGACATCATAGCTTCCTACAAAATTTTGTTTCCGAAACGAGACAAAACTTCGCGAACGGTGTAATGACAAGACTTTTCAAAACGAATTAGGCTTCGTTTTTCTCTAGAGAGAGAGAAAGAGAATGGCCGAACCCTATAAATTGACTCTCATTGAACTCTCCCTTTCGCCAAAGGAACATTTCGAGGACAACCTCAATAAATTCATTAACAATAAGACAATTGCGGACAATGAAAAATTAATTCTGATTCAAAATGCACTTCGCCAAGTGGACAAACACAAACCCTATCGTGAGAGACCACTCAAAGTAAATGTCATTGATCACAATAAGGAAATGACTCCACCACCACCACCATCATCATCATCATCATCAACAACGATAATACCAAAAGAAGAAGAAGATTTGTCTAAAGTTATGACAAGTGTTGCAGATCTAATACCACATTCCTATCGTGAACAGTGTAAAAGACTCTTGACATATCTCAATGACAGTGAACATGTTGAAATTGATGCCAATGGGAATCAAGTTGTAATCCATGGCAAGACCTATATTCTACTTGATTTATTATAAGATTTGGTCACGAATCGTAAAAGACCTGTATCATTTGACAGTCACCTGCATACATTTTTAAACTCATCAAACTTTCCCAAAAGCCTTATTGCCAATAAACATATTTTAAAACGATTCAAGAATTTAGTCAAATATCAAAAGATGTTTTTAAATTATTTTCGGAAAATACTAGCACGCCAAGTGGAAATGATTTGACAAGAGTTATGAGTGGGGGAGTCAAGCAAAGACGTCTTAATATCACTGCGTCGCCCTCACCATCACCTGTTAGTATGCAAATGGGCAGTGGACACTTCACTTCGTGTGTACGTTCAGAAGGGATGAAGCATTGAAACATGTTTATGAGAATATTGGTGCAGTGGGAAGTTTAAGTTCACCCACCACACTTGCTCAAGTCATTGGACTTGAAAAGAATCGGTTGGCAGAGTATCTACAGAAAAAATCAAGTTACACTCTACATCGTAATCGTAGGGTTCGTAGTAATCACTATCGAAAAACTAAAGCCTTTTTCCCATTAAAAATACTACAAGCAGATCTTTTGACTCTGGATGAGATTCAACGACGTCACAATCATCCATACAAGTACATTCTACTTGAAATCAGTGTTTTTAGTCGGTATGCATATGCCGTTCCACTGCGGTCAAAGAGCGGCGATGAAGTTGCTAAAGCTCTTGAAATCATCCTTGAACAGGATTGCTATATGAAGATTCAAACGTATCGGGTTAGTGAGTTTGTTAATCCCCATGTAAAGAAGGTTCTACTGAAATATGATACAATCTTCTATCCTAGTCATAATCCAATAAAGGCAGCACTGGCTGAACGGCTGATAAGAACTATTCGACTTTTAATTTCTAGATATTGCACTTTAAAAAATACTGCTGCTCTTATTCATGATTTGGATAAAATCATGTTGATTTACAATCAACGTCCACATCGTTCCCTGCCCAACTCAACCCCAACAGAAGTTCATCATGATGTCAATACATTTGACACTTTTTTCTTAAAAAAAGTATTCAAATGGTGGTGGTGATGGTCTTGGTAATGAGAAGAAAAAGAATAAATTCAATGTTGGTGATACTGTTCGATTCAATCGAACTACTAATGTTTTTGAAAAAGGTAATTACTTATGGTCCACTGAACTTTTTAAAGTCTCCAAGCTCTTGGACACTACACCCATAACGAATCGTCTACGTGACATGAAAGATGATGAGATTCTTGGTGGCTTTTATGATTATGAATTACAAAAAGTTAAAAACATTGGAATCTATCAGATTGAAAAGATGTTAAAGAATCGTACTCACAGGGGCATGAAACAGTTGCTTGTTTGTTGGCTAGGATACAACTCTGATTTTGATTCTTGGATCAGTGTTGAAGATATTGACAATGCCCAATGATTTTTATACAACGTTTATGTCCAATGTCTCCGATCCTCTCTACAATAATTTGAATAAAACTAGTTATTTTTGGACGAAACTCTCCCCCGCCATCAAATTTGATGATGGAAAGTATGAAGTGGCTCTTGCCGACTGCATTCTCAAAAACACCTATGATATTCTGAGAAAGGATCGTGTGTATGTGATAAAAATTATACCATTCGATTGGTCACTCTTTGTCGAGTATGAGTGGGTTGAAACACTTAAATCTAGTGAATACCCGGATGTTACATTGAGATAAAAAGAATATGGTACTATGACGGATTTGTCTCGTGCAATCAATAGAAAAATCTCATATCGTAGGAATGGTACCTTCCATTTTAATTATTCAGTGGAACACGATAGGATTTACATTACCTCACCTGTTGACACTGAATTGATTCATCTCAATGATAATCTGAGAGATTTTCTTGGCTTTAAACATAATATGATCAATGGGAAAAACGCTGGAACTCTTAGTGGGATGGATCAAGTTATTTTTGCTGATTATCCACCTGGTCTCGCCTGGTACTCTTGTATATTTTTCTACGACGTCCTTTGTGGAAACATCGAGAGTTGGTAATTCAAATTCTGAACGTGTTCTTGAACGAAAAACAACCCATGAACATGTTCATCACTATAATCTAAAGCATCTTCAGCATGTTCCTGTAAACACTTCGTATTTGGAACTCTGTCAGTTAACACAAAGAAGTAAATTAGGTGATCCTCTAGCAATAACAAAAGGTTTGGCCATGATTACTTGTCATTTTTGAACCATTCGGTAACAACAACAAAAAATGGCTAATAGAAAAATATATTTGTATGCCCTGATATTGATTGCTATGTAACTGCTCTATAACTACGATAATTAGGTCATGGAATGGACTATTATAAAGGCCGTTCGTCAATGTCGGGCTATGGTCTTGGCAGTTGGTTTGCTAAGCTGTTTCAGTCTGCAATACCATTGGCTAAAAAATATATTGCGCCGGTTTTGCAGATTTTGCGTCCTCTACGCTACATGATTGTGGGGATGGTAAAGATTTTCAAGAAAGTGTTTCAAAAAATCTCAGGTCCAGCGCACGATCCCTTGGCGAGCGATTGAAACAAAGTGGAAAAGGTTTTAAAAGGAAGGGAAACATCTCATAACTCATCAGTCTCTACTCATGTCAGAAAAGAAAGACATCATCACTCTTGTCAAAGAAAAGTAAGAAAAAGAAACCAAGAAGAAAAATTGTCAGATCGAAAAGGGATTTCTTTTCCTAGATGGAATATCTACCCTACAAGGAGTCTCATCCCACTGTCACCACATCTCTAAATCTTTTCAATGCAGAAAGTGTGGATGTCAGTGCAAAACACGGGTACTATGAACAATTCTATCCACAGCAACCCCTCTCTGAAAACATACATTTTCAAATTTATTCTAATGAAGACTACTTCATAGATTTATCATCCACATTTATTGATTAAAAAGTTGTGGTGAGGAAATAGTCTGAAAATTCACCTCCCTCCAACGTTGATGGACTACCTTATGAAAATGCTATACTACACAATTTATTTAAACAAATATGTGTCTACATAAATGGAACATTGGTGAGCACCAGCAACAATCTATCAAACTAGGCTAGTTACAAACAATTTATGTTGATGACTCCAATGGCCTATAAGAAATTGAGAGGTCTGCCAATGGGCTATGACTATAGATCAAATGTTGATACTGACGGTGCACTCACTGGGCAGTGAGCAAGGAGTATCATTTAGTTGGTAGGCTCAATCATGAAATATTCAATATATCCCAATGGATGCCCCCCCATGTTAAAATTGATATAAAGTTACAACCTACACCGTCCAATTTCATATTGAGAAAAACAATTGATGCAGCACTCGATGCTAATGTCAATCTCACTTCGGAAATTCTTCATGTGCAAAAACAACAGGTTATGAGTTCTGTTGCTTTGGCAATTGAAAAACTAAGTGCCTCTCGAAATCATATCAAACTGTTCGTTGCTCACACAATCGCCAATCAACGTCATATTGCCACTGGATCAACTACCTACACCGATTCTTCATTTATCAATGGTGAAATTCCATTGAAACTTGCCTTGGCTTTTGTAAAATGGGCCAGTGCCATAGGATCGTGGACAAGCTTGCCACATGAATTTGAATTATTTGGACTTTCCTCTCTTATATGCAAAGTAAATGGAATTCCTCTCTACAGTTTGTCCTTTAATAAATCCTATAGGACCCTATATGAATTGACAATGCAATTCCTAGATTGAAATTCTCAACTATATGAAAATGGTATTACCGATTCAATATTTGCAAAAAGTCATGGTATCATTGTTTTCGACTTGTCTGGTACTCAAGATATGAGTATTGCCCGAAAGGATACTCTACGTTTGGAGTGTACCTTTGACAAACCATTGACAGAGAGTGTAACATAAATCTCACTCAATCAATTTAAAACCTACTGGGAAATTACCCCCGATGGTAGTGTTCTTTTAGACTTAGCACCATGAACACCAATCAAATAATCAGGATATTTAACATGGGTCCTTTTATGTCAAAAAAAATCCTATTGTATACCCTCAGATTTCTTTGATTATGTTTATACTGTTAACAAAACCATTATCATTGTTAATAGTAGTCCTTCGACTGTGCAGACGGGTCATTGGCTGTGCATCTAACAAACAGCAAAGAATATAGAATTTTTTGATCCTCTTGGTCTACCATATGCATTCAACACACCACAGATCAAAAACTACCTTGAAGGAAGTGGGAAGACAATTATTCAAAATCGAATGCGAGTACAAGATTTATCGACAAAAAGCTGTGGTTTTAATGCATTACTTTATTTAATTTTTCGATGTCGTGATTATACTTTCAGTGAATTTCTCAACATTTATGTACACAGTCCACGTTTGAATGACTTTCTAGTAGAAAGTACCCTCTCAGACCTGTACAGTATTGATTTCAGTGCCCTAAGAATAAAGTGTTTTAAAAATGTATGTGAAATTGTTTATTAATAAAATATATATGCACTATAAAAGAGTCTATTGTCTTCATTGTTTAGATTTCTTCTTCTTCATAGTCATTTAGATTGTCATCATCATAGTCATCGTCATCGACAACGGTTAGTGGTAGCAGATCATTTGGATTCAACTTGTACTGATTCTGGCGTGCAAAGTCAGGGTCACATTTTCCACAATATATTGTAACTTCATTTTTATTAAATCTTCTTGTGAATTCAATGATACTATTACGATTCATATTGAAAAATTCACCTGTTTCTATGTGATTATTTGAAGTAATGTCGAAAACAATATCCTCATATGAAGAATCACTTTCTGTCACAGCCAAATAAAAATCGCTAGTTTATAATCATTACTTGCATTGTCCTCACAACGATGACGCAGGAACCAGACTCTTTTTATGTTTTTACAATTGAAACGTGTTCCAAATTCTACTTCCCAATACAATTTAAATTCGTGACGATACCAATCCCTTAGAAATAAACTGAAGTCAAGTTTAGGGTTTTTTCCAGTCATACCAGCGTAAGTATTTTCCCACTGGTCACACTTATCAAAATGACAATTGGAGCATAGATATCCATTTGGATGAGAGTCACAAGTCTCTTCAAGACAGGTATTACAGTCCTTAATTTGTACATCATATCTTTTATGCAATTTACACGGATTGCATAGTCTACACTTTTCATTATAGTCATCAACTGTAGCACAGTTCTCACATGAAGACCAGCTGCCCAATGTATATAAACATAGTTAACATGTATGATATTTTTTTTGATGTTGTCCGTCTCACTGCCAGAAAGAAACTGACTCCTTTTTGCTCAATAAAAATTTTCAAACTGAGGAGATTCACCTAATCACCTTGGGTGGTTGGCTTTTGTTTTGATTCCGATAGATTCCCAATCATCACAAATCCAAGTGGCATTATAGCTTCATTTTTAGTTGGTAAGATTTGATACACAGAGAGCTGATTTTGTCGACCTTTAGACGCCGGAAGTGAAATGTATGTTTATGATAATAGGTGACTGCTTGTCTGTCTCTGAGACGGACAAGCAAAATTGTAAGTTGTAAAACAGACAGGCAAAAATTGTAAATTGTCATATGGTTACGATAGTTTTTTATCTGAATTCATGGAAAATAAAAAACAGTTTTTTTTTAGTTTTTTTTTACTATAAATCATGACTTTTTACTAGTTTTTACTAGATTTCGGGAAATTTACTAGATCCTATAAATTTACTAGTTTTTTTCTTTTACTAGATCTAGTAAAATCCTACTGATGGGGGCAACCCTGGTTTCATCCTTATGCTGCCCATATCACAGTTTATAGAATTATCCAGTAAGTGTATCGCAGATCATTTCTGGTCTTCATTCTTGGTGCAAACAATAAGCTTCTCCCACTTATTTCTACATTAGCAGATTAGTCTGTTTCCGTCAATCAATGAGAAATGGTTACAAAGTGCATTATTCGTAATAGCGGCTTTCCACTTATTTCCGTTTATTTCTATTATAACTGCAAGTTTTGCGTCCAAGAGGGTTACAAAGTGCATTATTCGTAATAGCGGGTTTCCACTTATTTCCGATTATTTCTACTCTAACTGTAAGTTTCGCGTCCAAGAGAATCTGACTTGTCTACCCGTGAAAAGATCTAATGCCAGTTTATGTTTATATCTACAAAAACGTTCTCGGGAGCACTAGCACCTCGGTCCGGGTTTTCATAATGGGTGAGATAGGGAATGATCCTATTGCTAATTCTATAAACTGTGGCCCATATATAGTTTGAGATTGTCGCTAGGCTTACGCAAGCTAGATATCAGTGCATATCTCATATTTGATGCATTGTTACTTTAAAGGTATATTTTGGTATTTAGTGCATGCTCTACTTCAAAGGTTTATTTTGGTATGTGTTGTTTCAGTGCTAGTTTCTACCTTCTTTTCTATTCAAGATAGTGTGTTACCATGACCAAACCCTGCCGTGTCGTCAGAGAGCTCGGTAAAACAGCTGAGCGCATTGTACAGGTGCGAGAGGCTAGGAGCTTTACTTGCTATTTTCCCTGCTATCCCATCCATATTCCAAGTAATTGGAACACCCAGGACTCTTCCCTAGGCGTGCCAAATCTTGCCAGGACATGACAAATCTTGCCTTAGCGGGGATTTTGCCAGCTAGAAACACGTGCTAGGGGCTAGAAGCTTCACTTGCAAATTTCCCTATTATCCTGACTACACTTCAAGTAATTATGTGGTGTCACAGCACCTGGGAATCTTGCCAGATAGAAACAGGCATGTTGTGACGTCAGAGGGCATGCTTTTAAAATCCTGGGAGTGCTGCGCTTGAAATCCTATGCTATTTTTGCTATGGCTGTCATGATGTCATGGGCTTGCTTTGAAATCCTATAGAAAAAGGGTGGGCATGTTCTTGAATCACATAAATACAAAAAGGTGTGTCGCGTGGTGAAACATACCCTTGACTGTCCTATGCTATTTTTTTTTATGTCTCTCGTGATGTCACACGGCTGCGCTTGAAATACAATGCTAGTTCTCTATGCTAATTTCCTTATTATCCTGACCACACTTCAAGAAATTATATTGTTTCATAGCATCTGGGAATCTTGCCAAGTGAGAATTTGGCATAAATCCAGTGATGTCAGAGGGCATGCAGTAGAAATCCTATGGAAAAAAGGGAGGGCTTGCCCTTAAAAACAAAGGGGTTTGTCATATGATGTCACAGAGCTCCACTAGAAACGGTCGACCGCAGTGTACAGGTGCAAGGGGCTAGGAGCTTCACATATACATCCCCTATACGGCTCACAAAAATGCCACGTTTATTTTCCTATGTTACAAATTAAAAAAAACTATCCGGATCGAGATTCGATGGGGGTTGGCCACGCTTGAAGGTGCCTGTGATGATACTACTTATTCTGGTAGACTCCAAGATGAGAATTTGAGAGATAATTTCTAGGTAAAGATGAATACTATGCTTGGTAGTTTATAAGATGACAATAATGAACATGGATGGAATAATTTTAGGGAAACAATTTTTTAGGTTACTAACGGTGCCTTAGGGAAGAAAGTTTGGAACGCAGCTAGGAATTTTAGTGAAAATCCTTTATGTTTGATAGAAAAAAGGTGCCTGTACAAGAATTATCTTAGGGATAGATCATAGAAAATAAAAGGACTGTAAAGTAAGTGGAGAAAGCATAAACAATATGAACTAAGACTTGGTGCTGAGCGGAGACTTGGATAAGATTGCCGACGATGTTGAAGATGCAGCTAGACGGCATAATAGTAAAACAATATTAATAAGTTGAGAGGGAGTAGTTATTTTGGACTTGTTCCAGTTAAGAACAAGATTGAGGCCACAATTAGTGATGAGGAACGAGTCAAAGAGAAATGGGGATGACATTTTGAGATGTGCTAAACCGGGATAGAGTTACAGGAAAACATATAGAGAAAAATGAAAAAGCTTGTGATACCACGGATATGAAGGAAGATTATTTTGTGAAGAAGAATTTGTGACAGTATTATAAGGATTAAAGAATAACAAAGTTCCAGGTGCTGATAGTTTAGTAAATGAGTTTCTTAAGTACAGTAAATATGAGGCTAGAAATAAGTTACGGAAGATTATCATTGGGGTTTTTGAAAAGGGAAAGTACCTGACGATTTTAGGAAAACTTTATACATATATATACGGTGATTAGAGTGAATGCGGTAATTTTAGATGCATCATCCTGATTTTTGTAGGAAGCAAATTACTTAGTAAGATGATATTTTTTAGACTTAGAAATGCTGTAGACTGTAGACAAAATTTTATGAAAAGAAAGGTATGATTGTAGGAAAAGAAGAAAATATGTCGATCAAATTTTCATTCTTAGATAACTAATTGAGAGTTGCTTCATTCATCACATGGCTTTTAGTCAATAGTTTTATAGATTAAGAGCAAGCGTTTGTTTCAACTGGTAGAAGAGCGTTAGCGAAGGTCTTATCCTTGTATGGCATACCAGATAAATATATTAAAGTGATTAGTTCTGTTTACGAGAATAACACTGCTGTGGTTCAATTAGGAAACCAGGTTAGCTGCTGGATGTGTATTTAATCTGGGGCTAAGTTCAAGGGGCTAAGAGGGTTGTGTGCTATACCCCTTTATATGGATCATTTTGATTGATTTCGTCTTAAGAAGCACAGGAAAGGCAATGAGAGAACAAGGAATCAAATGGTGAGGAAAAACTCCTCTCGATTTAGATTATGTTAATGATTTAAGTATCCTAGATGAAAGTGTGGGTAAAAATAATGAACTTTCAGAAGTTTTGCGAGTTCAGGGCGCTAGGATAGTTTTGAAAATTAATATTAAGAAGACTAAGCCGGTAAGGCTAGGAATAAGCGGAAAGGAAAAGGTGCGGTTGGGTAACGAAAAGATCGATCAACTGGGCAGTTTTTCATACCTTGGCAGTATTTTTAGTAATGACGGGAGGTGCAGTGAAGGTGTTAAAACTAGAACAGCCAAGGCTCAGGGTGTTTTTTCCCAGCTGAAGAAAGTTTGGAAGAATAGGAAGATAAGTCTGCAAACCAAGATTAGAATATTGAAAGCTACAGTGATTAGAGTGGTCAAATATAATTGTAAAGCATGGGTATTTAGACAAACTAAAGAATATTTGCCTAGATGTTCCAAGAAAAATAGCGTACGGGTTGTTTTGGTTACCCGAATGGCCGATCGCATTTCAAGCAGTACGCTGTAAGAAAATTATGGTTCAATCCAACATTCTAGGGCTAAAATGAGAGAAAGGTTAAAATAGCAGGGGGAATGTTCTGCAGATGAAGAATGACGGATTGCCAAAGATTGTCCTTTATGGCCAACCGTCTAGGGCTAAGCATAAGGCAGGTCGTGCGCGGTTTGGGTGGGAGGATGTTGTAAAAAAAAATTAAGAGAAATTGGAATTTCCGAAGAGGGTGTAAATTGGGAGGCATGGAATATTTGTGATGGAAGAAGAGTGTTTTTAGCTGTTTTGGCCTTAGGGGGCCTGATGTTACGGTGAGTTTTTCGTAGTAACAGTAATTATTATCGATTTTTTGGGGGGCTTCGCTTATCACTTTTCGCTTATTAGGTTGGGTTTCTTCTTGCTCATAGGTAGGTACTGCAAAATATTTGGAAACGCTCTAAATTGTCAGCAGTACAACTGTAATCAACTAAAGTTCAAAATTTGACCAAAACCAGTATTTTTTCGACAAAGGTGAATTTTTTAATTTAGACGTACTACGGGCTTAAGGGTAATAATCGAAACAATAGAGCATCGCTTTGAGGTTCCTGTGGGTCCTTGTATTTAATATATTAAATTTCCTCTTGAGTTTCTTTTCCCAAGTCGGCATTCAGCTAGTACCTTGCCAAACAAGTAAAGAAGTAAATATTTTCAATTAGTTCAATAGAAATAGAAAAGGCTTCTATGGGAAGGAGTTAATTAAGTGTTGGTCAACTTTGGAGATGAAGGGAGCTTGTGGTTTTCCTTCCCCTTGAAAAAGTTTTCATCAAATTGAAAAATGATCTTGTTCTATATTTTTCATCCATCATAGATTTTTCTCAACTTATTATTTGAAAGATCATTAATCTCCCGTGTTTCCGGGTTTCTTCGCGCAGGAAGGAAACCATTAGTTTTCTTACTAGTTTCCTCGCAAGAAGGAAGCAAGATTCAAGGTCAGGTGTTTCTCTTGTCTTGTGAGGGAAAGTAGGGTAACTATTACCTAATGGAGAATGAAACTGGATTTCCTATAAAAAATAAAAGGTGAGTTGTGTTTTTACTTTAATTTACGGTTCAAGGTTGCTGCAGTAGCTTTAGTAAAGAACAAATCATGGCCAATCACAGTAGCCAGAAAAAAATTGTGTGAAGTGAAGTGACAAAGAATAGCCGTTAGCAGCTAAGTAAGGATTGATAACTATGATTTAGATTGATCTTAATGATAAAATTATGGTGCGAGTTTTCTTTTATGGGAATTTCAAAAAATAGCTGGAAATCCCTTGAAATTTGCGTCGGATCAAATGAAAACTGTGGCATGGAAATCGCAATTGTCAAAAACCCTATACAGAAAAGTAACTGCCCTCCCCCTTATCGGGAAAAACAAGAAAAATATTTTACTTGCGTGTTTAGCACTTATGTGACCTTTCCCTCCTTTTTTTTGCGTTTTCATCACCGCTAACGGGACATTGGAACATCATAAAGAAATGTCTAATTCACACGAAGAAAATATGTTAGTCTTTTGCGGGTATTCTTGACCAAAAAAGAAAACATATTTCCACCGAGCTCTGCCCCAAAGGAATAAAAATTAATTTTATTGTAAAATGATTTGCGATGCCAAGAATTCTATGGCGTCTTCTAGACAGCTATTCTTTATTAAGTCTTTTTTAAGCTGGTAGTCTTCTACCTATTTTAAATACTGGGCTTTGCCTCGGTTGTTGCGTGAGCACTTCGTAAAGATATAATTAACGTAACGGGGCTATTTGCTATTTGAAAAGACACTTGCAATAGGAGAAAACAACTTTCAGGAATGAATTTAGAGCTTAAATTATGCCCCAAAGTTGTTTTCAAGTTCATATTTATACTCCCTCCTTATTCCAAGGAATTTGAATTATACATAGAAAACTGATGTGCATCCATCTTAAAGTTAGGAAATACATTTTTCATCTTAATTTTCTCTCCAGCATACTTTTCTTTGACTCTTACTTTTTAGCAGAGTTTTAAGCCATATTGTATTTTTCATATTTCAGATATATTTATAAATTTTTGAAAATATTATGTATACGGATTAATCAAAGTTAAGGGGCTAGAAACAAATTCTTGGGACCACGTTCGTCCTGTAGACATATCTACAAAAAATATAGTGTCATAAGAAAGAGCCTGTAATCGTGAACACAAAAAGGAATGACATCAATTACGCTTAAATAAACCATGCAAGAAACACTTCAAAGGAGAAAATTAGGCACAAAATTGGCGAAAGACTCAAGCTCCTTCTCAATTATAGGACGGGTATGCCTGCCACCACCACTGAAATCCGAGACCAGAGCCACCAAAGATCCCTTAAAAAAAGCCTTCAGGGCAAGGGTTATAGTATATGCCCTGGGGAATATAAAGTTTTTATAGAAAGCGATGTCGTAGAAACTCCAAAAAAGGCTCATTCGATTGAAAATTCAAAAAGCTAGTGCCTTTTTTAATAGTCGAAAGTGATGGCAACTAACCCCCTCTCGCTACCACCTTTTCCCCAAACATATCCAATCAAAATTTGAGATAGTCATTTTATTCAACGTAGTTGAAATTTCTAAGGAGGTCTTTGAGGATGACAACCCCCCCTCCACCCCAACCATAAGGGCAAGTGTTGTAAGCTATGCCCTGAGGGCATATAAGGATTTTTATAGAAAGTGTTGTCGCAGAAACTTCAAAAAGGGCTCATTCGATTGGAAATTGAAATGACTAGTGCCCTTTTTAAGAGTTAAAAATGACTGGAAAGCAACTAAAACCCCTTCTACGCCCACCATTTCCACAAACACATCCAACAAACATTTTGAGATATCCATTTTGTCGCAAGCAGTTCAAAGTTCAGGAAATTATACCTTTGAGTAGGACACTCCACCCACAGTCTTCAGGGCAAGGGTTATCAGTTATGCACTGGGGGCATATAAGGTTTTCATTGAAAGCTTTGTTGTAGAAACTTGAAAAAGGGTTCATTCGATTGGAAATTCGAAGGGCTAGTATCATTTTTCATAGTTGAAAGTCATTGGAGGCCAACTAGCCCCCCTCTCACAACCAAATTTATCCAAACACATGCAATCATAATATTGAGATAGCCATTTTATTCAACGTAGTTGTAAGTTCTGGAAATTAGGTCTTTGAGGATGGCAACCCCTCGCCCTCAGAGCCCTGAGGGCAAGGGTTACAAGTTATGCCCTTGGGGCACATAAGGTTTTTATTGAAAGTTTTGTCGTAGAAACTTGAAAAGGGGAGCATTTAATGGGAAATTCAAAGGGCTAGTGCCATTTCTATTAGTCGAAAGTGATTGAATGGCAACTAACCCTCCCTCTCACGCCCACCGTTTATCCAAACACATGTAATCACAATTTTGAGATAGTTATTTCATTCAACGTAGTTGTATTTTCTTGAAAACAGGTCTTTGAGGATGACAACCCCTCCCCCTCAGAGCAAGAGTTACAAATTATGCCCAGGGGGCATATAAGGTTTTATTGAAATCTTTGTCGTAGAAAATTGAAAAAGGGTGCATTCGATTGGAAATTCAAAGGGGTAGTACCCTTTTCAATAGTAGAAAGTGATTGGAGGACAAATAACCCCCCTCTCACGGCCACCTTTTCCCCAAAAGCATCCAATCAAAATTTTAGATAGCCATTTAGTTCAACAGTTGAAAGTTTTGGAAATTACGTATTTAAGGATGACAATCCTGCCCCCCCCCCCCAAAGTACTCTGGGCGAGGGTTCTAAGTTACGCCCTAGGGGCACATAAGGTTTTTATAGAAAGCGTTGTCGCAGAAACTTCAAAAATAGCTTATTCGATTTTAAATTAAAATGACTAGTGTCCTTTTAAAAGTCGAAAGTAATTGGAGGTCAACTAATCCCCCTCTCACGCCAACCATTCCTCAAAACACATACAATCAAAATTCTGAGATAGCCATTTTGTTCTAAGTAGTTGGAAGCTCTGGAAATTATGTCTTTGTGGATGGCAACCCTCCCCCCTGCAACCCTCAGGGCAAATATTGTAAGTTATGCCATGGGGGCAGATAAGGCATTTATAGAAAGAGTTGTCGTAGAAACTTCAAAAAGGGCTCATTCGATTTGAAATTGAAATGGGTAAAGCCCTTTTTAATGGTCGAAAGTAAACTAGATTGAAGAGCAACTGACCCCCCTCTCACGCCCGCTATTTTCTCAAACATATCCAATCAAAATTTTGAGATATTAATTTTGTTCACCGTATTTGAAAGTTCTAGAAATTTGGTCTTGGGGCATGACAACCCTCCCCTTCCACAACCCTCAGGGCAAATGTTGTAAGTTATGCCCTAGGGGAATATAAAGATTTTAATGAAAGTTTTGTCGTAGAAACTTCAAAAGGGCTGATTTGATTAGAAATTGAAAGGGCTAAACCCTTTTTAATAGTCGAATTTTATAGAAGGGGAACTAACCCCCTCTGACACCAACCATTTCCCCAAACTCATCCAATAAAAATTTTGAGATTGCCGTTTAGTTCAACACAGTTGAAAGTTCTAGAAATTAGGTCTTTGAGGATGACAACCCTCTCTCAGCCCTCAGTGCAAGGGCAGTAAGTTATGCCCTGGGGACATATTAGCTGTTTATAGAAAGAGTTACCGTAAAAACTCTGAAAGGGCTCATTCGATTGAAAATTTAAAGGGCTAGTGCCCTTTTTCATTATCGAAAGTGATTGGAAGGCTTGACATTTTCATAGGCAACGTAATAGCGGTGCTTAAGTAAAGAACGATGTGGTCACAATGTGTTTTTTTCTCCATACCCGGGCACTTATCGAAGAAGGTGTCGTAGAAAATTCAAAAAGGGCTCATTTGATTGGAAATTAGAGTGGCTAGTGCCCTTTTTTATAGTAAAAAAATGATTGGAGGGTGACAAGCCCCCTCCCCCCTACGCCCATCATTCCCCCAAACAGATCCAGTAAAAATTTTTAGATAGCCATTTTGTTCAGCGTAGTTGATTTTCAGATATAAAATGTTTTGTAGAGAAGGAAACTCCCCCTCAACACTCGGGGTAAGGGTTTTAAGTTATACCCTAAGGGTATATAAGAACGATATTGCAGCAATGTATCTTTTTTTCCTTTAGAGCAGGGCACTTCGTATCGAAGAAGTTGTCGTAGAAACTTTGAAAGGGTCAATTGGAAATTGATGTGGCCTGTGCCCTTTTTAATAGTCGAAAGTGATTGGAGGGTAACTAGCTCCTCAAGTCCATCATTCCCCCAAACACATCCAATCAGCCATTTTGATCGGCGTAGTTGATTTCCAGATATAAAATATGTTTTTTGAGGAAAACTTACCCCCGCAACCCTCTGGGCAAGGGTTTTAAGTTATGCCCTGGGGGCATATAAGGTGTTTATAGAAGGCGCTGCCGTAAAAACTTCAAAAAACGCTCATTAGATTGGAAATTAAAAGAGCTACTGCCCTTTTTAATGGTCAAAAGTGATGGGAAGGCGACTAGCCATCCCCCCGCGCATCTTTCAACCAAATACATATAATAAAAATTTTGAGATCGCCATTTTGTTCAGCGTACTTGATTTCCAGATAGAAAATATGTTCTTGAAGAGGACGCTCCCACTAAACCCTTAGGGCAAGGGTTTAAAGTTATCCCATGGGGGCATATAAGGTTTTTATAGAAGACGTTGTCGTAAAAACCTCAAAACAAGCTCTCTGGATTGTAAATTAAACGGCTAGTGCCCTTTTTAATTGTCAAAAGCGATTGGAGGGCAACTAGCCCCCCCACTCTTGAACGCCCTTCCTTCCCCCAAACACATCCAATCAAAATTTTAAAATAGCCATTTTGTTCAACTTAGTTGATTTCCAGATACTCCACCACAGCCCTCAGGTCAAGGGTTTTAAGTAATGCCCTGAGGGCAGACAGGAGTGATGTTGGAACAATGTACTTTTTTCCCTTTAGAGCAGGGCAATTCGTATCGAAAAAGTTGTCGTAGAAACTTAGAAAAGGGCTCATTCAATTGGAAATTTGAGTGGCTTTTGCCCTTTTTAATAGTCGAAAGAGATTAGAGGGCAACTAGTCAACCCCCTCCCCCCAAGACCAACATTCCCCCAAATGCATCCAATCAAAATTTTGAGAAAACCATTTTGTTCAGCGTCATTGATTTCAAGATAGAAAATATGTTTTTGAAGAGGACACAGCGCCACATTCCTCGGGGCAAGGGTTTTAAGTTATGCCTTGAGGGCATACAAGAACGATGTTGGAACAATGTACTAATATTATTTTTTTTTCCTTTAGAGCAGGGTAATTTTTAAAGAAAAAGTTGTCTTAGAAACTTCAAAAAGAGCTCTTTAAATTTGAAATTGGATTGGCTTTGGCCCTTTTTAATAGTCGAAAGTGATCAGAGGGCAACTAGCCCCCTCACGCCCATCATTCCCCCAAATACATCCAATCAAAATTTTGGGACAGCCATTTTGTTCAACGTATTTGATTTCCAGTTAGAAAATATGTTTTGAGGAGGACACTCCCCCAAAACCCTTGGGGCAAGGCTATAAGTTATGCCCTTGGGACCTATAAGGTTTTTACAGAAAGTGTTGTCGTAGAAACTGAAAAAGGGCTCATTCAATTGGAAATTGAAATGGCTAGTGCCCTTTTTTATAGTCGAAAGCGATTGGAAGGCTATTAACACCCCTTCCACGCCCACCATTTCCCCAAACACATCCAATAAAAATTTTAAGATAGCCAATTTGTCCCAGGAACTTCGAAGTTCAGGAAATTAAACTTTTGAGCAGGACACTCCCCCCCCCACAGTTTTCAGGGAAAGGGTTATAAATTATGCCCTGGGGGCTGATAAGGTTTTTATGGAAATCTTTGGCGTAGAAACTTTAAAAGGGCTCATTTGGTTTGAAATGAGTACCTATTTTGGTTGGAATGAGTGCCTAGTACCTATTTTAATAGTCAAAAGTGATTTGAGGGCAACTAACCCCTCTCTCACAGCCCCCTTTTCCCCAAACACATCCAATAAAAATTTTTAGATAGCCACCTTATTGAATGTGGTTTAAAGTTTTGGATATTAGGTCTTTAAAGATGACAACCCCTCACCCACAGCCCTCAAGGCAAGGGTTGTAAGTAATACCCTGGATCATATAAAGTTTTTATTGAAAGCGTTGTCGTAGAAATTTCAAAAGGGCTCATCCAATTGAAAATTGAAACGGCTAGCATCTTTTTTAATAGTTGAAACTGATTGTATAGCAACTAACGCCCCTCTCACATCTACCATTTTGCCAAACAGATCCAATCAAAATTTTGACAAAAAATTTTGATTGACAAAAAATATAAATGTTTTTACTTTTATAACTTTAATAGAGCAAATAATATTAAGATTTTGATGACTAAATATCAGCATATGTATATTAAAATAACATTGCACATTCATTTGTGTTTTTTTCAGTAAACTGCAAATTATGATCTGGCCTTGGGAAGGCATAGGGGTTTTGAGCCCAACTTATGTTAATTTCTGCTCGTTTTGAGTTTGAATCGGTTAATTACTGTAATTTCTGTTCGTTTTGGGTTTCATTTATTTATCGATGCTAATTTGTGGTAGTTTCACGCTTGGTAGATTATTTGATTTTGTTTTTGCTCATTTTTGTTGAAAGGAGTTCTTTATTTTTCTTGGAAAAATTAATTTTGTTGAAAAAGGTTTTTTTAATTAATTTCTGTTCGTTTTATATTGTCTTTTCAGAGAAAAAGAAAAGAATACTTTAAATCTTTTCATTTTTTTTAAAGATTTATAGTTTGGCCTGCTATTTGTATGCTGGAGAAAAATTTTCAGCAATTTTTAACAACATACACCCTCTTAAAAATCTGGACAAAAATGGAAGTGTTTAATTTAGTTTCATACCTCGTCTAGATGACCTGAAATGGAAAATTTGATACCATTCACAAAACAATCAGTTTACTTTCTTTGATAGCTTGGATACACTTACGCTATTTTGATTTGGTTAAATCTTAAAAGCAGAAGGAGCCCCAAAAATTTGAACATAAGACCCTCAGTCCTTCCTGGGATACTGCTGAGATGCCTTACTGGGCATTAGCATTAACACAGTGCATTTTGATTTAATCTTATGGCAACATTTAGTTTTTAAGCATAAAGTCAAATGGGAGGGTCGCGTGGGAAGGGGATTAGTTTTCCTCCAATCACTTTCGACTATTAAAAAGGGCATCAGCCCTATCTATTTTCAATCGAATGAGCCCTTTTCGAAGTTCCTAGGACAACTCCTTCGATACAAAGTACCCTGGTATAAACAACAACAACAACAAAATAATACATTATACCCACATCGATCTTTCAGAGGCAGCGCTTTAGCGCTGCCTATCGTAAAGGCCATACGGCTTCAATGTTTTATTATTATAATTTTTTTCCCAGAGGCACTTTATATGGAAGGGGTCGTCGTAGAAGCTTCAAAGGGGGCTCATTCGATTGGAAATCGAGAGTTCTAGTTCCCTTTTTAAGAGTCAAAAATGATTGAAGGGCAACTAGCCCCCTCCCACGCCCATCATTTCCCCAAACACATCCAATCAAAATTTTGAGATAGCCATTTTGGTCAGCGTAGTTGATTTCCGTATAGAAAATATATTTTTGAGGAGGATACTCCCCCACAACCTTCAGGGCAAGGGTTTTAAGTTATGCCCTGGGGGCATTTACGGTTTTTATAGAAGGCGTTGTCGTAGAAACTTCAAAACAGACTCATTCAATTGGAAATTAAAGAGCTAGTGCCCTTTTTAATAGTCGAAAGTGATTGGAGTGTAACTAGCCCCCTCCCCCCCCCACGCCCATCATTTCCCCAAACACATCCTATTAAAATTTTCAGATGCCATTTTGTTCAGTGTAGTTGATTTCCAGATAGAAAAAATATTTTTGAGGCGGACACTCCCCCACAACCCTCAGGGCAAGGGTTTTAAGTTATACCCTGGGGGCATATAAGGTTTTTATAGAAGGTGTTGTCATAGAAACTTCAAAACAGGCTCATTCGATTGGAAATTAAAGGGCTAGTGGCCTTTTTAATAGTCAAAATGATTGTAGTGTAACTAGCCCCCCTCCCCCCTACGCCCATCATTCCCCCAAACACATCCAATCAAAATTTTCAGATAGCCCTTTTGTTCAGCGTAGTCGATTTCCAGATAGAAAATATATTTTTGAGGAGGACACTCCCCCTCAACCCTCAGGGCAACGGTTTTAAGTTATGCCCTGGGGGCATATAAGGTTTTTATAGAATACCTTGTCGTAGAAACTTTAAAACAGGCTCAATCGATTGGAAATCAAAGGGCTAGTGCCTTTTTTAATAGTCGAAAATGATTGGAGGGCAACTAGCCCCCCCACACCCATCAATCCCCCAAGCACATCCAATCAAAATTTTGAGATAACCAATTGGTTCAGCTTAGTCGATTTCCAGATAGAAAATATATTTTTGAGGAGGATACTCCCCCACAACCCTCAGGGCAAAGGGCAAGGGTTTTAAGTTATGCCCTGGGGGCATATAAGGTTTTTATAGAAGGCGTTGTCGTAGAAACTTCAAAACAGGCTCATTTGATTGGAAATTAAAGGGTTAGTGCCCTTTTTAATCGTCGAAAGTGATTGGAGTGCAACTGGCCCTCCCACCCCCTCCGACACCCATCGTTTGCCCAAACACATTCAATCAAAATTTTGAGATAGTTGTTTTGTTCAGCGTAGTTGATTTCCAGATTGAAAATATGTTTTTGAGGAGGACACTCCCCCACAACCTTCAGGGCAAGGGTTTTAAGATATTACCTGGGGCATATAAGGTTTTAATGGAAATATTTGCGTAGAAACTTGAAAAAGGGCTAATTAAGTTTGAAATCCTAGTACCTATTTTAAGAGTCAAAAGTGATTTGAGGGCAACTAACCCCCCTCTCACAACCACCTCTTCCCCAAACACATCCAATCAAAATTTTTAGATAGCCTTTTTATCGAATGTGGTTTAAAGTTTTGGAAAATAGGTCTTTAAAGATGGCAACCCCTCACCAACAGCTCTCAGGGCAAGGGTTGTAAGTAATGCATAGGGGTCATATAAAGTTTAATTGAAACCGTTGTCGTAGAAATTTCAAAAGGGCTCATCCAATTTGAAATTGAAAGGACTAGCGTCTTTTTTAATAGTTTAAAGTGATTGTATAGTGGCTAACGCCTCTCTCACACCCACTGTTTTGCCAAACACATCCAATCAAAATTTTGACAAAAAATTTTGACTGATAAAAAATATAAATGTTTTTACTTTTATAACTTTAGTAGATCAAATAATATTAAGATTTTGATTACTAAATATCCGTATATGTATATTAAAATAACAATGCACATCCATTTGTATTTTGTTTTCAGTAAAGTGCAAATTATAATCTGGCCTTGGGGAGGCACAGGGGTTTTGAGGCTAAGTTATATTAATTTCTGCTCGTTTTGAGTTTGACTCGATTATTTACTGTAATTTCTGTTCGTTTTGGGTTTCATTTATTTATCGATGCTGATTTGTGGTTAGTTTCACGCTTGGTAGATTATTTGATTTTGTTTTTGCTCATTTTTGTTTAAGGGAGTTCTTTACTTTTCTTTGAAAAATTAATTTTGTGGAAAAAGTTTTTTAAATTACTTTCTGTTCGTTTTCTATTGACATAGTCTTTTCAGAGAAAAAGAAAAGAATACTTAAAATCTTTTCATTTTTTGAAAGATTTATAGTATGGCCTGCTATTTGTATGCTAGAGAAAAATTTTCAGCAATTTTTAACAACATACACCCTCTTAAAAATCCAGAAACAAATAGAAGTGTTTAATTTAGTTTCATACCTTGTCTAGATGACCTGAAATGAAAAACTTGATACCATTCGCAAAACAATCTGTTTACTTTCTTTGATAGCTTTGATACACTTACGCTATTTTGATTTGGTTCAATCTTAAAAGCAGAAGGAGCTCCAAAAGTTTGAACATAAGACCCTCAGTCGTTCCTGAGATACTGCCGAGATGCCTTACTGGGCATTAGCATTAACACAGTGCATTTTGATTTAATCTCGGCAACGTTTAGTTTTTAAACATAAAGTCTAATGGGAGGGTGGGCGTGGGAAGGGGATTGGTTTTATTCCAATCACTTTCGACTATTAAAAAGGGCAGTAGCCCTATCTATTTTCAATCGAATGAGCCCTTTTCGAAGTTCCTACGACAACTCCTTCGATACAAAGTACCATGGTATAAACAACAACAACAACAAAAAAATAATACATTTTACCCACCTCGATCTTTGAGAGGCAACGCTGTAGCGTTGCCTATAGTAAAGGCCATACAGTTTTAATGTTTTATTATTATATTTTTTTTCCAGAGGCACTTCATATGGAAGGGTACGTCGTAGAAGCTTAAAAGGGGGCTCATTTGATTGGAAAACGAGAGTGCTAGCGCCCTTTTTAAGTGTAAAAATTATTGAAAGGCGTAGAAACTTTAAAACAGGCTCAATCGATTGGAAATCAAAGTGCTAGTGCCCTTTTTAATAGTCGAAAATGATTGGAGGGCAACTAGCCTCCTCCCACGCCCACCATTCCCCCAAACATTTCCAATCAAAATTTTGAGATAACCATTTTGTTCAGCGTAGTTGATTTCGAGATAGAAAATATATTTTTGAGGAGGATACTCCCCCACAACCCTCAAGGCAAGGGTTTTAAGTTTTGCCCTGGGGGCATATAAGGTTTTTATAGAAGGTGTTGTCGTAGAAACTTCAAAACAGGCTCATTTGATTGGAAATTAAAGAGCTAGTGCCCTTTTTAATAGTCGAAAGTGATTGGAGTGTAACTAGCCCCCCCCCCCAACGCCCATCATTTCCCCAACACATTTTTATTTGAATAAATCAACATAACAAAAAAACATATACCCCACACAGAGAGCAAAGCTCGTAAAATTGGGTATTAATAATAAAAAAAAAAAAAAAACAAAAAAACAAAACAAAAAAACATTTCCTCATCATAACAAAAGAGAGAAGGAAAAAAAAACCTGGTTAAAGAAAAAAACAAAAAACATAACAAACCTAAAGAAAACAAACGCTGGACAAGTGGGGCATGGAAGGCTATCCCAACATGGGTAACAAATATAAACAAAAAAAATAATAATAATAATAATAAAATTTCTATTCCACCATTACAGGTCAATACATAATTTTAATATTTTCTTCCTTAGAACTGATATTTGCCGAAATGACTCAATTTGAATTCTGTCTTTCAGCCTATATTTATTTGAAATAAATGGTATTTGGTATCTAATTGAAAATCTAGATCTTTCACAATTAACAAAGGGAATTCGATATGTTCCAGAACACCTAAGAGCCGAAGGAGGGGACAGAATCAACAGAGATTTTTCATAAAAATAACTACTAGGATCTTGTATTTTAAAATGCCATATTGATATATTAAGTTCTCTTATATGTTTCAGATCTAATAAATTCAAGAAAAGAAATAATGTTTCAGTTTCCGATGCATCTCTAAGTTTTGATGGACGATGTAAAAAATTTCCAAGTATTCTCACTGCTTTATTTTGAAGGATCTGTAGGGGTTTTATATGCGTCCAAAAAGCATTTAAATAAATAATTGTGCAATAATTTAAATAAGGAGCAATCAAAGAATGATAAATTATTTTTAAAATTGAAAATGGAAAAACATGTTGCAAACGATACATAGACCCAATATTTTGCGAAAGTTTCACCCTTAAATGATCAATATGAGTTTGAAATGACAAAAGGGGATCAATAAAAACTCCTAAATAACGATATGATTGAACTCTACGTATTTTATGCTCACCAACTTGAAGCTCCTGACATGAAATTTTTTTAGTAGCACGTTTTGAATGACCAAAAACCATAAATTCAGTCTTCTTAAAATTCGGTACTAAATAATTAGATACAAACCATCGATTAACTGAACTAACAGTGTTAAACAGATTTTGAATCAATGTAGATGAATCCTTCGCTTTAACAGAAACAGCTGTGTCATCTGCAAATAAAATTGCAAGACCATTATTTCCCTGCAAACATCGTGGGAGATCATTAATATACATCAAAAATAAAAGCGGACCTAATACCGATCCTTGTGGGACACCAATATCTTCAAGATCATTTAAACTAGACAAATGTCCATCAACATCTACCACGATTTTACGTCCATAAAGGTATGATCTTATTATTTCTAGTCCTTTCCCTCTTATACCGGAATTTTCCATTTTATCAAAAAGAATTTCATGGTTTAAAGTGTCAAATGCTTTTTTAACATCATAAAAAACAGTAGATACATGATAATTACTATCTAAGCAGTCATTTATTTCTAATGCAAGAGCTGCAACTGCTTGTTCCGTCGAATGGCCTGCCCTAAATCCAAACTGATGTTTGGTAAAAAAATTTATTTTATCTAGATAATTAGTAATCCTTCCTTTTAAAATTTTTTCCAATACTTAAGACAATGGTGATAAAATTGCAATAGGACGACAATTATTTGTATCAGATTTATCTCCTTTTTTATGCAATGGTATTACACGTGCAATTTTCCATCTTTTAGGAAATGTACCTGAGAAAATACATAAATTTAAAATATGAAGCAATGGTTCAAAAATTTCACCTGCAATATTTTTTAGCAAATTAGTTGAAAGTTCATCATATCCCAATGAATTACCATTTTTTAAATTCTTAATGACCTTTTGAAATTCTGCAAAAGTAACCGGGGCCATAAATATGCTCGTATCTTCAGTGGGCGGTAGATATTTTTTATGCGACCTTGGGGAAGAAAGGTCAACTTCTCCTGAAACAACAGATGATCCAATACTAGCAAAATATTCACTAAACTTCTTAGCAACAGCTTGTGGTCCTCTAAATTCTTTACCATTAATATCAAATAACACTTCAGGGTATAACAACTTTTTATTTCTTCCAATTTTATCTTTAATCAAACTCCAAGTTTTTCTAGGGGAATCTGAATTTCGAAAAGAATTTTCATAATAAAGTCTTTCACTTACTCTAAGGATCCTTACCAGCATATTCTTATAATTTTTAAAACGCGTTATATTTATTTCCGTGGGATATTTTATTCTAATTTTATATAAACGATTTTTCTCATTAATAGATCTCAAAAGTGATTCATTTATCCAAGTTTTTTTGGGGTAAGTTTCTTTCCTCTCGGGCTTTTATATGGGCAAAAAAGATGAAGCTTTTCATTCATAATATAATAAAATTTATCTAATGATTGGTTCGGATCCTTCTCATCAATAACAGGACTCCAATCAACATTACCAAGCCCTTCTTTTAACCTTAACACATTTTTATGTGAAAAATCTCTACGCTTGGTTTGATTTTTTTTATTATGCGGAAAATTTATAAGAAAATCAGACATAATTATACAGTGGTCAGATGAATCATCAGGAATAATAAATGTATTAACAGCACTATAAGGTGAAAAAATATTATCAATAAGTGAAAATGATGTATCAGCTATTCTAGAGGGCACAAAACATACGGGGTTTAGTCCATAAGATAGTGGGCCCTCCAAAAACTGCAAAATATTTCTATCTATTCTATTCTGATCTGCAGATAGGAGTTTCATTAAATCAATATTAAAATCACCCATAACTAAATAAGGAGCATTAAGACTAGCTAATTTATCCAACATACTTTCAAAATGATTTTTAAATTCTATCTGGCTGGATGACGGAGTACGGTAAATAACTGCAATTAAAAGCTTCCGATTATTTGGAAAAGAGCATTCAACTACACAAGATTCAAAAATCATTTCAATATTCATTGGCAAAAAATCAATCCTTATACGTGCTGGTATGCAATTTTTAATCAAAACACCTAGACCCCCTTGTTTTTGTCTTTTCCGACCGATGTGAAAAAATTGGTAATCTTTTACATGTATATTTTCAATTGAAAAATCATCTAAAAAAGTTTCACATAGGCCTAATATATCTGTATCTGAATCCGACAAAAAAGTTTCAATCACATCCTGCGCAGTCCTCCAACCCCGGCAATTTCAAAACGACATCCTACTTGTATTTACATTTTTTCTTACCAGCTCATTCATAAATATATATTGATTTTTTGGGATATCAAAATTACTAGAAGTATCTTCATCATCACCAGCTACAATAGTTTGAAAAATTGACTGAAATGAAAGAGAATTCCGCTCAAATTCTTTTAACCTTGATGATGGAATTTCACGATTATCTCTATCCATTATCAAATATTAACCCCACGTTAAGAGAAACCACACCATGCCCCAAAAGACCAGCAAACCATAATAAAAAATAACAATTAAAAAAACAAAACAAAAAAGTAATCTCCATTCCAAGTCGTTTTCCCTCAGTACGACTAATCTGCGCAACTTTTAATTTAGAAACATAAATATCTTCATCAAAACCAAAAAACACTACTACTGTTTCCAGGCCTAGTATCACTGAAAGCCAAGACCAATCCATAAGAACTCCAATCACAACCCGGTACGCTCCGCACCGCGCTATACATTATACACCATTAATACTTTTCCTCATTTTGTTTTTTTTACATTATTCCATCCACAACATCTTTTTAAAAAAAAGAAGATAAAAAAACACGAGACAACATTACTTCATACCAATATGCTATCACAAAAAAAAAACAAAGAAGTAAAAGCACAACAAAATAATAACTCAAAACCATATTAAACTAAAATAATTAATATAAATATAAATATGACAACCCGCCTAGCATTGCATAGGCCCACCTCGAGGATTTATCGGCACTGACAATTCAGGAATCACGTCATTCACGGAGAAAGAAACACGCAGGCCATTTGGCCGATCAAAACAAAGGAGAGGTGGAACCGATTTTGTTACCCATGCTTGAATACCACAATCAGCAAGCTTTGATCTTTTTTCAATCAGCCGTTTTCTAATATCTCTCACTGCCGTCGGAGCATCATCACTAAGATAAATATCTTTATGACCGCAAACAGTCTTTCCTTTAAGTTTTTTACTCTGTTTCAGAATCGTTATTTTTTCTTCTTTAGACCGAACAGTAACTTTAAAATATCTACGCTCTTTTTTTACTTCTGTAACAGCAAATTCTGGGGTCTCGTTTACACCTAGTCCTTCTTCACAAACAGTTTTGAAAATCGCTTTAGCTTCCTCTTTATTATCGCAAGGTACATTCCAAACCACTATATTTTTCTCATTCATTCTATACTCGCAATGCATTAACCGATTTTTCAACTGATTATTTTCTTCACGGAGAAACACTGACTCAGCTGTAACAACACTAATCTGTGATTTTACATTTATTATTTCATTCTCAGTAGCCGCCACATGGGTCTGGATCGTCGAAAATTGCTGCGATTGGCCAGATAGCGCTTCCTCAAGCGATTTGACCCGGGTTTCCAGAGATTTGAACTGGTCCGTGATACCGTCAAGCTTTTTTCCATTGTCTTTCACTATAGTTAGAATTTCAGAAAAGCTCCGAGCCAGCGTCGAAATTGACAAAGTTTCTCCCTCCTTAGGTGAAGATGACGAATAATCATTTTGATCCTCTTCGAATGAGACTTCTTTACGGTTTCTTTTATTTCGCCCCATGAATAAGCAGCAATTAAAAAAATGGACAAATAGTCTTACCTCAGCCGGCAACGATTGTTTATCCACGATGTTGCTAGCGTGCAGTGCTCTTAGCCGTTTGGCACGGCAAACACCTTTTCCAAGGTCGGTAATCAAAGGCTCTGTTTATAATGACTCAAATCCAATCCTCTTTTACTCCATGCAATTCTTCAGTTCAAAGCAATAATCACACACCAAAAAATTTTCTTTCATCAATTCAAAACATTAATCTCACAAGCTATTTCACTCTTCAGCCAAAACTACCGCAGGCACGGAGCGCCTAAGGTGTTACTCGTTCGGGGAATGAATCATGACTGAATCATGACATCCATTCAAAATTTTCAGATAGCCATTTTTTTCAGCGTCGTTGATTTCCAGCACAGTTTATAGAATTATCCAGTAATTTTATCGCAGATCATTTCTGGTCTTCATTCTCGGTGCGAACAAAAAGCTCCTCCCACTTATTTCTGCATTAGCGGGTTAGTGGGTTTTCGTCAATCAATGAGAAAGGGTTACCAAGTGCATTATTCGTAATTGCAAAAGCAGAAAAAAACTTGGTGAGCCAGCCAAGTGGTTAGCAGGTGTCCCATTTCACAGGTATGACTTGATTTATATACAAATTATGACTTAATCTATTATTTAAATAAAGTGGACTCAACTGATCGGCCTATGTAGGATTTTATAAAAAAGGGGGCGGGGGGTTGATGAAATTTGTGAAAATAAGGAATTTTTTCTTCTTCTAATAACTGGTGGAGTAGGTGTGATGGTTTCAGGGGCGGATCCAGGATTTTTTTTTTTTGGGGGGGGGGCGAAAAATAGGTTGATCTGACAAACTTACGTTAGGAGCAAGTTTAATTAATGCAAACTTGCGTTAATTAGGTAAATTACGCTACTTTAGACTACTATAGGGGGGCACCCCTCGCCCCCCCCTCTGGATCCGCCACTGGATGGTTTATCATTTTTTTTTCACGTCGTGATGTTTATTTTCTACAATATTTATTTTCTAGATAAGACTACTTTCGTTTTCAATCAATGTTTTCGTATGAAATGGGCAGACCTTTCCTGAACTTTAAACAATAAACACCTCTGTTTGAAAATCTTTGCACTTTGTGAATCTAGATAGCGATAAGGGTTCCTGATTGAGACCAACTTTAGGACTTGGGTTCTATTTATTGGTTGCTGTTGTAAAAGTTGCCATAATAGCCCTATCCAAGAAAATACCCAACGTCTGTTAAGAAGTGTTTTTCGTAAAATTCTTAGGGAACTTTCAGAAAATTTTATTTCTACTGATCTTAAGTTTAATATGGCATTTACTTTTCTTTAATAAAAACTTTCAAAAACTATATATTGTTTAGAGTTTAATAGAGTTTTAAGAAAAACTCTTTAAAAAATATATATATATATATATATATATATATATATATATATATATATATATATATATATATATATATATATATATATATATATATATATATATATATATATATATATATATATATATATATATATATATATATATATATATATATATATATATATATATATATATATATATATATATATATATATATTGGCAGAAACTTTCTCAAAATGCCTTTGGAACCAACTTGAGACTTCGAAACCTATTTTTAATTCCTAAAAACATCTAATAATAACATTGCACTACTAATTAGTGATTTTCATGTATTTATTGGAATAAATAAATTTAAAATTAGCTGCTTCAAAATTAGTGTTCCAACGCTGAAGCCAAGTTCCGCGTCCAAGAGAAATCTGACTTGTCAACCCGTGAAAAGATCTGATGCCGCTTATGCTTATATCTGCAAAAACGTTCTCTGGAGCACTCGCACCTCGGTCCAGGTTTTTATAATGGGTGAGATAGGGAATCATCATACTGCTAATTCTATAAACTGTGCTTTCCAGATAGAAAATATATTTTTGAGGAGGACACTCCCCCGAAACCCTCAGGGCAAGGGTTTTAAGTTGCGCCCTGGGGCATATAAGGTTTTTATAGAAGGTATTGTCATACAAACTTCAAAACTGGCTCATTCGATTGGAAATTAAAGGGCTAGTGCCCTTTTTAATAGTCGAAAATGATTGGAGGGCAACTAGCCCCCTCCACGCCCATAATTCCCCCAAACATATCCAATCAAAATTTTGAGATAGCCATTTTGTTCAGCCTAGTTGATTTCCAGATAGAAAATATATTTTTGAGGGGGAGACTCCCCCACAACCCTCAGGGCAAGGGTTTTAAGTTATGGGCTGGGGACATAAAAGTTTTTTATAGAAGGCGTTGTCGCAGAAACTTCAAAACAGGTTCATTCGATTGGAATTGAAAGAGCTAGTGCCCTTTTTAATAGTCGAAAGTGATTGGAGTATAAATAGCCCCCCCCCCACGCCCATCATTTCCCAAAACACATTCAATGATAGCCCTGAGGATAATTTGCCCCCAGAGGATAACTTACAACCCTCGCCCCGAGGACTTGGGAGGGGGTTGTCATCATCACAGACCTAATTTCGAGAACTTTCTACTACGTTGAACAAAATGGATCTCTGAAAATTTTTATTGGATGTGTTTGGGAGAATGGTGGGTGTGAGAGAGGGGTTAGTTACCGTCCAATCACTTTTAACTATTAAAAAGGGCATTAGCCCTCTAAATTTCCAATTGAAAGACCCCCTTTGGTAGTGTTTACGACAACTCTATCATTAAAAACCTTATATACCCCCAGGGCATAACTTACAACCTTAACCGAGGGGACTCTGGGGGTTTTTCATCCTTAAATACACAATTTCCAGAACTTTCAACTACATTGAACAAAATGGCTATCTCTCAACATTGATTGAATGTGTTTGGGGAAATGGAGGAGGTAAGAAGGGGGCTAATTACTCTCCCCTTATTTTCGACTATTAAAAAAAGCAATTTCAATTTCCTATCTAATGAGCCCCTTTTGAAATTTCTACAACAACTTTCTATATAAAGCTTATATGCCCCCAAGGCATAACTTACAACCCCTACACTGAAAACTCTGATGGGGCTATCATCCTAAAAGACCTAATTTACAGAACTTTTGAATATGTTGAACAAAATGGAAATATCAAAATTTTGATTGGATGTTTTTCGGGGAAATGGTGGGCATGAGAGGGGGGCTAGTTGCCCTTCAATCACTTTCGTATATTAAAAAGGGAACTAGCCCGTTGAATTTTTAATCGAATGAGCCCTTTTTTAAGTTTCTACTACAAACATTTCAATAAAAACCTTATATACCCCAGGGCATAACTTATAACCCCTGCCCTGAAGAGTGTGGGGGGATTGTCCTGCTCTAAGGTATAATTTTCTGAAATTTAACTGCGTAGAACAAAATGGCTATTTAAAAATTTTGATTGGATATGTTTGGGGAAATGGTGGGGAAGATGGGGTTTAGATGCCTTCCAATCACTTTCGACTATTAAAAAGGGCAATAGTCATTTCAATTTCCAATCGAATGAGCCATTTTTGAAGTTTCTACGACGACGCGTTCAGAAAAAAACTTATATATCCCCAGGACATAACTTACAACCCTTGCCCTGAGGGCTGTGTTGAAGTGTCCTCCTCAAAAACATAATTTTTATCTGGAAATCCACAACACTGAACAAGATGGCTATAAAAAGATTTTGATTGGATGTGTTTGAGGGAAAGGTGAGCGAGAGAGGGGGGCTAGTTGCCCTCAAATCACTTTCAACTATTAAAAAGGGCACTAAACCTTTGAATTTCAAATCGAATGAGCCTTTTTTAAAATTTCTACGATAAACATTTAAATAAAAACTTATATGCCCCCAGGGTATAACTTATAACCCTTGCTCTGAAGACGCGTGTCCTGCTCAAAGGTATAATTTCCTGAATTTTAACTACGTGGAACAAAATGGCTTTTTCAAAATTTTGATTGGATGTGTTTAGGGAAAGGGTGGGCATGGATGGGGTGTTAGTTACCTTCCATTTACTTTCGACTATTAAAAAGGGCACAAACCATTTAAATTCTAATGGAATGAACCCTTTTTGAAGTTTCTACGACAACGGTTTCTATAAAAACTGTATATACCCCCAGGGCATAACTTACAATCCTTGTCCAGAGGGTTGTGAAGGGGTTGTCATCCTTAAATACCTAATTTCCAGAACTTTAAACTATGTTGAACAAAATGGCTGTCTCAAAATTTTTATTTGATGTGTTTGAGGAGAAGGTGAACGTGAGAGGGAGGTTAGTTACCGTCAATCACTTTCAACTATTAAAAAGGGCACTAGCCCTTTGATTGAACCTTTTTTGAAGTTTTTACGACAACGCCTTCTATAAAAATCTTATATGCCCCCAGGGCATAGCTTACAACCTTTGCCCCGAGGGTTGGGGGTGAGCGTCCTCCTCAAAAACAAATTCTCTATCTGGAAATAAACTACGCTGAACGGTAGGCTATCTCAATATTTTGATTGAAAGTGTTTTGGGGTTTGATGGGCGTGGGGGGGGGGATAGTTGCCCTCCAATCACTTTCGACTATTGAAAAGAGCACTTGTCCTTTGAATTTCCAATCGAATAAGCCTTTCTTCAAGTTTCTACGACAACGACTTCTATAAAATCCCTATATGCCCCCACGCCATAACTTAAAACCCTTGCCCCTAGGGTTGTAGGGGAGTGTCCTCGTCAAAAAGATATTTTCTATCTGGAAATCAACTACGCTGAACAAAATGGCTATCTCAAAATTTTGATTGGATGTGTTTTGGGGAATGATAGGTGGGGGGGGGAGTTGCCCTTCAGTCACTTTCGACTTTTAAACCGGGCACTAGCCGTTTGAATTTCTAATTGAATGAGCCTTTTTTCATGTTTCTACGACAATGCCTTCTATAAAAACCTTATAAGCCTCCAGAGCATAACTTATAACCCTTGCCACGAGGGTTGTGGGGGAGTTTCCTCCTCAAAAAGATAGATTTTATCTAGAAATCAACTACGCTGAGTAAAATGGCTATCTCAAAATTTTGCTTGGATGTATTTTGGGGAATATTGGGCGTGGGGGGGGGGCTAGCTGCCCTCCAATCACTTTCGACTATTAAGAAGGGTACTAGCCACTCTAATTTGCAATCGAATGAGCCCTTTTCGAACTTTTTACGACAACTCCTTATATACGAAGTGTCTCATATGGATAAAAAAAATAAAAAAACAACACATTGTTCCCACATGGGTATTTACTTAGGTAGTGCTAGCACGCTGCCTATGAAATTCAAATTGTGTGGGTGATATGATGCTTCTTTCGAGTAGTTGCAGTCCAATCACTTTGAACTATATAAAAGGGGACTAACCCTTTGAATTTCCAGTCGAATGAGCTTTTGTTGAAGTTTCTACAACAACACCTTCTTTAAAAACCTTATATACCACCAGGGTATAACTTAAAACTCTTGCCCTGAGGGCTGTGGAGGACTGTCCTCCTCAAAAACATATTTTCTATCTGGAAGTCATGCTACGCTTAACAAAATGGCTATCTCAAAATTTTGATTGGATGTGTTCGGGGGAATAAAGGGTGTGAGGGGGGGGGGCAAGTTGCACTCAAATCTCTTTCGACTATTGAAAAGGGTACTAACCTTTTGAATTTCCAATCGAATGAGCCTGTTTTGAAGTTTCTATGACAACGCCTTCTATAAAAACCTTATATGCCAACAGGGCATAACTTAAAACCCTTGCCCTGAGGGTTTTGGGGGAGTGTCTTCTTCAAAACAAATTTTCTATCTGCAAATCAACTACGGTCAACAAAATAGCTAGGTCAAAATTTTGATTGGATGTGTTTGGGGGAATGATGAGCGTAGGGGAGGGAGCTAGTTACCCTCCAATCACTTTCGACTATTAAATAGGGTACAAGCACTTTAAATATCCAATTTAATTAGCCTGTTTTAAAGTTTCTACGACAATGCCTTCTATAAAAACCTCATATGCCCCAGGGCATAACTTAAACCCTTACCCTGAGGTTTGTGGGGGAGTGTCCTCCTCAATTTTGAAAAAAATTTTTTGATTAGATGTGTTTGGGGGAATGATTTGCGTGGGGGGGGGGGTAGTTGCCCTCCAATTATTTTAGACTATTAAAAAGGGTACTAGCCCTTTAATTTCCAGTCAATTGAGTCTGTTTTGAAGTTTCTACAACAACACTTTCTATGAAAATCTTATATGCCCCTATGGTATAACTTAAAACCCTTGCTCTGAGAGTTGTGGGGAGTGTCCTTCTCGAAAACATATTTTCTATCTGGAAATCAAGTATGCTAAAAAAATAGCTATCTGTAAATTTTGATTGAATTTGTTTTGGGGAATAATGGTTGTGGGGGGGGGGGCTAGTTGCCCTCCAATCACTTTCGACTATTAAAAAAGGATACTAACCCTTTGAATTTCCAATCGAATCAGCCTTTCTTGAATTTTCTGCGACAACCCCTTCTATAAAAAACCTTTATACCCCCAGGGCATAACTTAGAACCCTTGGCCTGAGGGTTTTGGGGGAGTATCCTCCTCAAAAACATGTTTTCTTTTTGGAAATCAACTATGCTGAACGAAATGGCTATTTAGAAATTTTGATTGTATGTGTTTGGGGGAATGATGGGCGTGGGAGGGGGCTAGTTGCCCTCCAATCACTTTCGACTATTAAAAAGGGTATTAGCCCTTTGAATTTCCCATCGAATGAGCCTGTTTTGAAGTTTCTACGACAACGCCTAGTATAAAAACTTCATATGTCCCCAGGGCATAACTTGAAACCCTTGCCCTAAGGGTTTTGGGGGAATGTCCTCCTCAAAAGTATATATTCTGTCTGGAAATCGACTACGCTGAACGAAATGGCTATCTAAAAATTTTGATTGGATATGGTTGGGGGAATGAGTGTCGTGGTCTTGAAAATAAGAATTTGAAGGTGTATTTTGACAACTTCTTCACTTCCATCACTCTCGTACAAATGTTAGCATAAGTAAATATTAACAGCGTCGGTACACTGTGTGCGAACAGACTTGGCAATGCTGTGAAAAAGCTGGTTTAAGAAAAAGAAATTAAAAAGAAAGACCAGGGATCCACTTAATATAAACGTCGGTGGAAGGCATCACTGTGCTGTGGTGGAACGGTAATAGCCTAATTACCTTGTGCTCCTTGTACATTGGCCACCCCTGTCAGTCTAAAAAAAAGTCAGGTTGGATAGAATTTCGGGGTATTGGCCGTCGGAATCCAAAAAGAAAAATGTTTCGAGGTGGCGCGAGTAGACCTATAAACGTAAATCACGTCTCAAGCGTAATAAGTACCCAACTCCTGTTTGCCCTGAATGCTTTAAATGTATACACTCTTCCGAAATGGGCAACGTCCATATTACTTTAAATACGAACAATATAATTGTTTTTACTTTTATAACTTTAATAAATTAAACAATATAAACATTTTGCTTACTAAATATTAGTGTATGTAAATTAAACTGACAATGCACATTCATTTGTACTTTTTCAGTAAAGTACAAATTTTGATCTGGCCTTGGGAAGGTATAGAAATATTGACCACAACTTATGCTAATTTCTGCTCGTTTTGAGTTTGACTCAGTTAATTATTGTAATTTCTGTTTGTTTTGGGTTTCATTTATTTATTGATTCTGATTTGTGGTAGATTCAAGCTTGGTTGATTATTTGATGTTATTTTTGCTAATTTTTTGTTTAATGGAGCTCTTTACTTCTCTTTGTAAAACTTATTTTGTGGAAAAAGTTTTTTAAAGTAATTTCTGTTCGTTTTATATTAACATAGTCTTTTCAGGGAAAAAGAAAATAATACTTTAAATCTTTTCGTTCTTTAAGACTTTATAGTTTGACCTGCAAATTTTTTATTGGATGTGTTTTGGAAAATAGTGGGCGTCAGAGGGGCGTTAGTCGCTGCTATCCACTCACTTTCAATCATTAAAAAAGTCACTAGCCCTCTCAATTTCCAATTGAATGAGCCCCTTTGAAATTTCGAGAACACCACTTTCAATAAAAACTTTATATTACTCAAGGTATAACTTACAACCCTTGCCCTGAAGGCTTTGGGGGGAGGGGTTGTCATCCTTAAAGACCTAATTTCTAAATCTTTCAACTAAGTTGAGTAAAATGGCTATCTGAAAATTTGGATTGGACGGATTTGGGGAAAAGGTGGGTGCGAGAGGGGGTTATTTGCCCTCAAATCACTTTCGACTATTAACAAGGGGACTATCCCTTTGAATTTCAAATCGAATGAGCCCATTTTCAGGTTTCTACGACAAAGATTTGTCTCTTAAAGGAAAAAGAAAATAATACTTTAAATTTTTTCGTTTTTTAAGAGATTATAGTTTGACCAGCAAATTTTTTGTTGGCTGTGTTTTGGAAAATGGTGGGCGTCAGAGGGGTGTTAGTCGTTATACAATCACTTTCAACTATTAAAAAGTCACTAGTTCTTTCAATTTCCCATTGAATGAGCCCTTTTGAAGTCTCTAGAGCAATACTTTCAATAAAAACTTTATATGACTCAAGGTATAACTTACAACCCTTGCCCTGAGGGCTATGGGGGGAGGGGTTGTCATCCTTAAAGACCTAATTTCCAAATCTGTCAACTACGTTGAGTAAAATGTCTATCTAAAAATTTGGAATGGATGTGTTTGTGGAAACAGTGAGCGTGAGAGGGGGGTTAGTTGCCCTCAAATCACTTTTGACTATTAAAAAGAGTACTATCCCTTTGAATTTCAAATCGAATAAGCCCTTTTTTAAGTTTCTACGACAAAAATTTCAATAAAAACCTTATATGCCTCCAGGGCATAGCTCATAATCCTGCCCTGAGGGTCGTGGGGGACTCTTCTCCTCAAAAATATATTTTCTATCTGGAAATCAACTACGCTGAACAAAATGGCTATCTCAAAATTTATATTGGATGAGTTTGGGGAAAAAGATGGCGTGAGACGGGGGTTACGTGCCCTCCAATCACTTTGACTATTAAATAGGGTACTATTCCTTTGAACTTCAAATCGAATAAGCCCTTTTTTAAGTTTCTACGACAAAAATTTCAATAAAAACCTTATATGCCTCCAGGGCATAGCTCATAATCCTGCCCTGAGGGTCATGGGGGAAGTCTATCCTCAAAAATATATTTACTATCTGGAAATCAACTACACTGAACAAAATGGCTATCTCAAAATTTATATTGGGTGAGTTTGGGGAAAAGGATGGCATGAGAGAGGGGTTAGTTACCCTCCAATTACTTTGACTATTAAAAAGGGTACTATTCCTTTGATTTTCAAATCGAATAAGCCATTTTTCAAGTTTCTACGACAAAGATTTCAATAAAAACCTTATATGCCTCCAGGGCATAAATTATAATCCTTGCCCTTAGGGTCGTGGGGGAGTGGTCTCCTCAAAAAATATTTTCCATCTGGAAATCAACTACACTGAACAAAATGACTATCTCAAAATTTATATTGGATGTGTTTGGGGAAAAGGATGGAGCGAGAGGGGGGTTAGTTTCCCTCCAATCGCTATGACTATTAAAAAGGGTATTATGCCGTTGAATTTCAAATCGAATAAGCCCCTTTTCAAGTTTCTACGACAAAGATTACAATAAAAACCTTATATGCCTCCAGGGCATAACTTATAATCTTTGCCCTGAGGGTGGTAGGGAATTTTATTCCTCAAAAATATATTTTCTATCATGAAATCAACTACGCTGAACAAAATGGCTATCTCAAAATTTTGATTGGTTGTGTCTTTGGGAATGATTGGCATGGGGGTCTAGTTGCCCTCCAATTACTTTTGACCATTAAAAAAATGCCCTAGCCATTTGAATTTCCAATCGAATGAGCCTTTTTTAGAAGTTTTGACGACAACTTCTTCTTTAAAAACCTTTTATGCCCCTAGAGCATAACTTAAAACCCTTGCCCTTAGGGCTGTGGGGGAATGTCTTCCTCAAAAACATATTTTCTATCTGGAGATCAACTACGCTGAACAAAATGGCTATCTCAAAATTTTGATTAGATGTGTTTGGGGAAATGATGGGCGTGGGGGGGGGGAGCCTAGATGCCATCCAATCACTTTTGGCTATTTAAAAGGGCACAAGCCCTTTGAATTTCCAATCGAATAAGCCTTTTTGAACCCCAGGGTATAACTTAAAACCCTAGGATCCCATAGACATATGCCTGGACCCAATGGCATAACTTAAAACCCTTGCCTTGAGGGTAGTGGGGGAGTTTCCTCCTAAATAATATATTTCTATCAAGAAATTCTCTACGCTGAACAAATAGCTATCTCAAAATTTTGATTGGATGTGATTGGGGGAATAATGGGCGGGAGGAGGGCTAGTTGCACTCCGATCACTTTTGACTTTTAAAAAAGGTACCAGCCCTTCGAATTTCCAATCGAATGAGCTTGTTTTGAAGTTTCTACGACAACACCTTCTATAAAAACCTTATGTGCCCCCAGGGCATAACTTAAAACCCTTGCCCTGAGGGTTGTGGGGGAGTGTCCTTCTCAAAAAGATATTTTCTATATGGAAATCAACTACACTGAACAAACCTAAAAATTTTGATTGGATGTTTTTGGGGGAATGATGGGGGGGGGGGCTAGTTTCCTCCAATCACTTTTGACTGTTGAAAAGGGCACTAGAACTCTCAGTTTCCTATTTAATGAGCCCCTTTTGAATTTTCTACGACGACCTCTTCCATATGAAGTGCTCTTCTCTAAAGAAAAAAATAATACATAGTACATTGTGCAAACATCGTTCTTATATGCCCTCAGGGCATAACTTACAACCCTTGCCCCGAGGGTTGTGGGGGAGTGTCCTCCTCAAAAATATATTTTCTATGTGGAAATAAACTACGCTGAACAAAATGGCTATCTCAAAATTTGGATTGGATGTGTTTCGGGGAATGATGAGCTTGGGGGGGGGGGGGTAGTTGCCCTCCAATCGCTTTTGACCATTGAAAAGAGCATTGAAAGAGCCCTTTGAATTTCCAATCGCATGAGCCTTTTTGAAGTTTCTACGACAACACCTTATATAAAAAGCTTATATGCCCCCAGGGCTTAACTTAAAACCCTTGCCCTGAGGGTTTTGGGGGAGTGTCCTTCTCAAAATCATATTTTCTACCAGGAAATCAACTATTCTGAACAAAATGGCTATCTCAAAATTTTGATTGGTTGTAAAAAATTAAACAAGAAAAACGGGTTTTAATTTCTATAAAGCAGTGAGTACAACACATTTAACTAAACACAAATACTCCGAATATGTCGGCCCCACATCCAGGAGCCTTTCTCAACGGAAAAAAATTCTTACATAAACATAAAAAACATACTAAACAAACAAAAGAAAAAATATAAATAAATAGGAAAAGAAAACTCACATATTAAATAAACGACTCCATTCACTGGCGTATAAAATTGAATGCTTATATTGACACACCTTCTCACAGAATATAAATTGACATCTATCAAAAAATGAGAATATATTTATGCTTAAACTAAAACAAAAAAGGTCAGCTAACCCCGGGCCCATAACCCCTAAATAGATCTCACAGGTTCACCACCCAATGTTTGAATTATAAATTGAACAGAATCGTTTAAATGCAAGCTTAGCTGCAGTTCGTTTACCGTTCCCAGCAATTAACCCAGTCTGACCTTTGTCCGCAAGGTCATCATTCGTATCCGAACTATTATCAAAAATAGTACTGGTTGAAAATTTTACCTGCTTTTTAATTAAACTATTATAAATCGAATTTATCCTAAAATCCCCTTCATCTCTATTGATACTAATACCCCCATATATTATCTTTTTTATTTCAATAATTTCCCTGAAGCTTAGTAAAAGTCCTACAGACGTATCTACTATTTTTGTTTGATCAAATAAAATACTGTGATGAGGAAAATTATAAAGATGTTCTGCAACAGCTGACTCAAACGTTTTTGGTGTTTTGTTTTGTTTTAGAGCGCAATTTATTGCATTCTTGTGTTGCTGTAGCCTATTTTCTAAAATCTGTTGCGTTTTTCCCACATAAAATTTAAAACAAGAGCATAGAATTTTGTATACTCCCTTTTGCAAGTTTCTCGGTACCTTGTCTTTCCCTTTATTTAACAACGAGCTTATATTTTGTCCTGATTTAAATGCTGTATTTATATTATGTGTTTTTAATTCTCTTCTTAATTTTTGTGATAATATTGGGATAAAAGGCAAAGTTATGTAATTTGTCTCTTGATTTGACCCATCTTCTTCTAATATTTTTGGTTCCGTCAACTTTTTTTTTCCTTTTTTCAATTATTTGAGAAATCATATTTTCCGGAGGCCCTAGGCCCTAGAATATCAGTTAGCCCTAGAATATATAGTTTGCCAAAAATACATAAAACAGGTATCCCCTTAAGACCTTAAGACCTATTAATTGCTGCCCGTTTCTCGATTTTTACCGTTGGTGAATTGGTTGTTGAAACAATAGGTCTTAAAGGGATACCTGTATTATGTATTTTTGGCAAACCATATATTCTAGGCCCTAGAATATCAGTTAGCCCTAGAATATATGGTTTGCCAAAAATACATAAGACAGGTATCCCTTTAAGACCTATTGTTTCAACAACCAATTCACCAACGGCAAAAATCGAGAAATGGGCAGCAATGACACTTAAACCATTATTATATCTCCAAAATTCGTATATAAAAAACTCGGAATTTTTAAAAGATAAACTTATAAGTGTAGAAATATCAGAAGAATCTAAATTGTTCAGTTTTGATATAAAATCCATGTATAAATATATTCCTTTTGATAAATCGTTTAGTATTTTATCCAAAAAACTTGAAGAACGTAAAAATGAGATAGAAGAATTATCTTCGGGAATTGAACTGGAAACTATATTAAATTTAGTCAGAATAACTAGCAGGTATACTAATTATTTCACGTTCAGAGATAATTCTTACCATCAAATTAGGGGATTAGCAATGGGAGGGCCTTTAAGTCCGTTGTTAGCAAATATTTATGTAGAGTATGTAGAAAATTTAGCTATATTAACATATTTTTTAAAACCTAAATTTTGGGGCAGATATATGGATGATATTTTATTTATTTGGAATTACGGGGAATCAGAAATTGAAGGTTTTTTGGAACATTTAAATAATATGGGAGGAGAATTAATTTTTACAATTGAAAAGGAAACAGAGAATAAGTTACCGTTTCTAGATATTTTGATCCATAGAAATAATAACGAACTAGCGTTTTCAATTTACTGTAAACCATCTAATAACAACCGTTACTTGTCTTTCACATCAAATCATCCGATCCAGGTAAAAAGGGGTGTGGTTATTTCTTTAGTTGATAGGGTATTAAAATTAGCATCACCAGAATACATAAGCAATGAACTAATTTTTATTAAGGATATTCTAATAGGTAATGGCTATCCGGAAAATATGATTTCTCAAATAATTGAAAAAAGGAAAAAAAAAAGTTGACGGAACCAAAAATATTAGAAGAAGATGGGTCAAATCAAGAAACAAATTACATAACTTTGCCTTTTATCCCAATATTATCACAAAAATTAAGAAGAGAATTAAAAAACCATAATATAAATACAGCACTTAAATCAGGACAAAATATAAGCTCGTTGTTAAAAAAAGGGAAAGACAAGGTGCCGAGAAATTTGCAAAAGGGAGTATACAAAATTCCATGCTCTTGGGGTAAATTTTATGTGGGAAGAACGCAACAGATTTTAGAAAATATTTAGGGGTTATAGTTTAAGTATAAATATATTCTCATTTTTTGATAGATGTCAATTTATATTCTGTAAGAAGGTGTGTCAATATAAGCATTCGATTTTATACGCCAGTGAATGGAGTTGTTTATTTAATATGTGAGTTTTCTTTTTCTATTTATTTATATTTTTTCTTTTGTTTGTTTAGTATGTTTTTTATATTTATGTATAAATTTTTTTTCCGTTGAGAAAGGCTCCGGGATGTGGAGCCGAAATATTCGGAGTATTTGTGTTTAGTTAAATGTGTTGTATTCAGTGCTTTATAGAAATTAAAACCCGTTTTTCTTGTTTAATTTTTTGTAAATGGAAAAGCAGTGTGGTCTAAGAAATTATTTGATTGGTTGTGTTTGGGGTAATGATGGGCGTTGGGGGGGGGGGAGGGGAGTTCTAGTTGCCCTCCAATCACTTTTGACTATTAAAAAGGCTACTAGCTCTTCAAATTTTCAATCGAATGAGCCTGTTTTGAAGTTTTTATGACAGTGCCTTCTATAAAAAACTTTATATGCCCCAGGGTATAACTTAGAACCCTTGCCCTGAGGGTTGTGGGTGAGTTTCCTCCTCAAAAATACATTTTATATCAGGAAATCAACAGCGCTAAACAAAATGGCTATCCTGAAATTTTGATTCGATGTGATTGGGGAAATGATGAGCAGGGTGAAGGCTAGTTGCCTTCCAATCACTTTCGACTATTAAAAAGGGGCCTAAAACTCTTGATTTCTAATCGAATTATCCTCTTTTGAAGTCTCTACTGTGACTCCCTCCATATGAAGTGCCCTGCTCTAAAGGAAAAAAAAAATAATAATATATAGTACATTGTGCCAACATTGTTCTTATATGCCCTTAGGGCATAACTTAAAACCCTTGCCCTGAGGGTTGTGGGGGAGTGTCCTTCTCAAGAAAGATATTTTCTATCTGGAAATTAACTACGCTGAACAAAATGGTGATCTCAAAATTTTAATTTTACGTATGTGTGGGAATGATGGGCGTTGAGGGGGGGGGGCTAAGTTGCCCTCCAATCACTTTTGACTATTAAAAAGGGCACTAGCCACTCTAATTTCTAGTCAAATAACCCCTTTTCGAAGTTTTTACGGCAACTCCTTTTATACGAAGTGCCAAGGTATGAAAAGAAAGCACATTGTGCCCACATCGTTCTTTGCTTAGGCAGCGCTTGCGCACTGCCTATGAAAAATATGGCGAATCCACAATTTCCACCAAAAAATTCACCAAATTGAAAAATTCAATATGTACCCTCCTCAAAAAAGCACCCAAATGGCGCAAATGTGTCCCATCTGGTAACTCTGACAACAACGGATTTGATTTTTCTTGAAAACGAAGGCTAAATCAATAGCTGTGGAACCGTCCATTTGACCATGATTTAAGCTGTCGGACCGTTTCTGAGTCTCGAATAAACAGAAATCCATCAAGAGAGATTGAAAATAATTTGTGTGTTTCCTTTGATAGGTTTATGTTATTGCAGGTCTCTTACACATTGGGGAACGGATGCACATCAACATATATTATCTGCGAAAGTATTTTCAACTCTTAATCTACCCTTCTCTAATTTTAAGCCTTGAATGATTTCATGAATCAAACAGTTCGAAGTAACGAACTGTAATTAAGGAGCAACCTGGTTTAAAAGTAACCTCAACTATGAAAAACGAAATTTTGATACCAATCAATTTATCAAAAGAATCAGTTTATTATGCTGGTTACAGAAATATAAGTTTCATTAAGTTTCGTCAAACTCATCAAAGGCTAAGAGTCTGAGAAAATTTGCTTTATTTTTGGGAAAAAAGAGAAACACCCTCTAAAATTTATAGAATCTTAACGAAAATTACACCATCAGATTTAGCGTATCAGAGAACCCTATTGTAGATGTTTCAAGCCCTTATATGGAAAAATGCGGTATTTTGTATTTTGTTTTGCCAGAAGAAAGATCAAGGATGCCGTGCTTCCATTCCACTAGTGCGAGAATAAAGTATATAAGTGCGAAAAAAAGAGTAGAATTAAAGTAGGACGCAATCCCGAAGTAAGATAAGATAAGATAAGTTTTATTCTTCATTAAATACACATACAATATTAGATGTTATAAATCCCTCAAAGGCTCATTGGCCTGTACAAAGAGGGAAGACATATGAATTACATACTAAAGGATAAAAAACAAAAGAAAATTTAAAATGATCACTTACTCACATATGAAGGAGAAGAAAAGAAAATATAAATAAAATAGAAACTATAGAAAAAATTAGAATAAATAAACTAAATTAATTAATTATATTAAATAAACTCGAAGAAAAAAAAAAATTATTACTATAAGCGAATTCCTGTCGTTGAAACAGACTGTAATTATTAGACTGTAATAAAATGGTGCGAAAACAATAAAATTTAACCAGTCTTCATGAATGCTACTCCTTAGTGAACTATACAAGTTTCACCAATAAATATTGATAATCATACCTGAGGCCTGGGAGTCATAGCGCAGAGAAGACCACCATAAAACAAACTAAACATTCAGGGGACATCAACTCCACAAAAAAAAAAAAAAAAAAAAAAAAAAAAAAAAAAAAAAAAAAAAAAAAAAAAAAAAAAATTATTCAGTTTGATTCTTAACTAAATGGTCCTTAAGAATCCTCTTGAAAGTGCCAAACGAGTGGCATTTCTGTACTGAAGAAGGCAGGGAGTTCCAAACCTGATGACAAGCGATGAGGGGATTGAAATCTGACCGCACAGTGGGAGTAGGAGGAATGCAGATATTATGTGACGAACGAAGGTTATATGGAGCTGAATCAGAAATAAACTGAGGAGTTTTTTGAAGAGATTTTGGAAGATTGCCATGAAGCTGATGAAAAACAAAAGAAGCACAAGAAAGAATGTAGATAGACTGTAGATTTAGAAGCGGTCTTGGTGAAGAACGGTTGGTGTCCATAACCAGACGCCGTGTTTTATCATACATGACAGAAAGCGACCGCAGTGTAGAAGGAAAAGTAGACATCCATACTATGGGGCAATAAGAGACATATGACTGGACAAGGCAGAAAAAAAGAAGCTTCAGAATAGATCCAGGAAAGGTGTGTTTGAGTTTTCGAATGACACCCAAACTCCGTGAGACCTTAACCCTAATCATGGCTATATGGTGTCTAAACGAAAGGTTCTCATCAAGCAAGATACCAAGAAATCGGACCAACCGATTCTTTGGTCTACACAAGAAGCCTTGTGACACCTGAAGCTGTGTCAGTTGAGGGAAAGCTACACCAATTCGAGAAAAAATAAGAAAATGTGACTTGGTAACATTCAAGGCCAAGTAATTCGCCTCAAACCATGAAACTACTCTCTCAAATATTGCCACCAGATTAGACCTGACATCACATTCCGTCCTCCCTAGAGTCCCAAAAGTGCTGTCGTCAGCAAAAGCAACGAGGCAATCTTCATTAGAAGTAGCATTGGGACACGAAGGAACATCCGGATGACATAGATTGCAGCATACCAGAGGACTGGTGTTCTTGACTGCTGAAATCAGATCATTGACATAAATCAGAAATAAAACGGGGCCAAGAACAGATCCCTGGGGGACACCATATTCTACTTCAGAAGGGCTTCGGAAAAGCGGATCAATTGAAATAAGTCTACCAGAAAGATATGATTCAAACCAAGAGAAAACATTTGATCTTATACCAATATGCGATAATTTCCAAAGAAGAATCTGATGAGTCAAAGAATCAAAAGCGTTACGAACATCCAAAAATAAAGCTGCCGGGATAAGACCAAAATCTATTGCCGAATGAATGAAATTCAAGAGAGATGCGCAAGCATGCTCTGTAGAGTGATTTGCTCGGAATCCAAACTGGAAATCATGGAAAAAATTTTTGACATCCAGAAAACTAAGAAGCCTGGATAGCATAGCCTTCTCAAAAATTTTGCTGAAAACAGATAGAAGAGAAATTGGCCTATAATTAGCAGGATCACTCCGAGACCCACCTTTATACAGCACTATAACCTTAGCTCGCTTGAGTGATTCAGGGAAAATTCCATTCACGAAAGACAGATTGACAAGCTTAGTCAATGGTGACAGAATAGCGGGAAGAACGGCACGGATAACCCTTGTAGGAATCCTGTCTGGCCCTGAAGACGATGAACCTTTAAGTGCATTTACGATCCGAGCTACCTCAAACTCAGAAACAGGGTTCAAGACCATTGACTTTAAACATGGGGGTCCAAGATAGGCTCTGAAATTGCAACGAGGAGTTGTAGAGCTCACAGATGAAGCAGTCGCTTTTCCTATATTAGCAAAATAAGACGTAAGCTCTAGCTGAACATTTTCTTCTCCTTGGGCAGTTTTACCGTCAACTATCAGCGTTTTTGGAACTGAAGGCGAAGGGGGAGTAGGTTTAAGTACAGAATTAATAATTTTCCATGTCTTCCCAACATCCTTTCCACACTCAGAAAATTTCCTGTGATAATACTGAGACTTGGCCTTCCGACACAGAGAATTAAATATATTCCTATAGGCTTTGAACCGCTGATGATGAGAAGCAGATGACGAAGCCTTGTATAGTTTCCACAGATAATTTTTCCTTTTCCAGCTTTTATGGAGACCTGGAGTCATCCACGGATTCAGCAGTACTCTCCTTTTCGAGGTATGAGGCTTTGGATTCTGGTGGCAAACTTCTAGGATACCTTCTTTTACTGAATCATAAAAGAAATCAAAAGAGCGGTTAAAATCCGATTCAGAATCCAAACTATCCCATGACTGATCAGTCAAACGAGATTTAAGTAGACTGATCTCACTGACACCAAAACGGAAAAATGGGAGATTAGATGGCGAAACTTTACGCTGCGATCGATTAGCAGTCCTATACCGTGAAATAGCAGGGAAATGATCAGAAATATCACTAGTCATCACCGAATTATCTAAGACATCTAGTGACGAAAAAATATTATCAATAAGTGATGCATGCATCTCAGTAACTCGGGTTGGTATACAAACTGAAGGTAGAGCTCCCGCAGAAAGCATCATTGACAAAAAATCTGCAGCCGAAGCAGAATTTTGATCCAGCAGGTTACTATTGAAATCCCCCATAAGGATTAGTTCGCAAGGATGCTTTTGGAGTAAGTCCAAAACCTCTTCTAGAATTTTCATAAACGAAGGAATAGATCCACTAGGGGATCTGTAAACCAAACCAACAACTAAATTCTTACAACCTGACTTAATCTCAATAAAAAGGGATTCAAAGATTCCTTCCTCATTTCTACTCAAATCACTTCGGAAATTATATACAAGATGATCGGCAATATACAAGCAATATATACTTACATAGCATATGTAAGTATGCTATTATGCTTACTATTTGAACAGGAGTGTTAGAAAAATTGATTCTTACGCTATATTACCAGTGTTTCCAATTTATATTTTTTCAATCCCTTAAAGGCTGGTGGAAAATCCCTAAGAATCCCTATTTTCAATATCAAAATTCCTCAAAGTTTCCTCATTTTCTGACTTCTTCCAAGTTACATGTAAAGACCTATTATACTGACTTTTAATAGCATTTGTTCAAGACAACTTATTTTGCAACTCAAGACCTTCTACGTGTACCAAAATATCTTGTTTTGACGTTTAAAACTATGTTTTGTATTTATCGATTAGTTCAGTTCCGATTTGGTTTATATATTCCGGGACCAAATCTCAAATTCTGGACCACATGAATATATTTTATTTATTTGTTTTTTTGCCATTATTTTTTATTTTTGCAACACCCTTGTTTTTATTAAATTGGTACAAAGGATTTGCATGAATGATATCCAACCGGTCGCTTTTTTCACACGCTTTTTTTATTTTTGTTTTGACCTTTTGTTTTATATTGAGTTGTTAATTTGAAGCAGGGTATAGTAGCAAAAATGAATCACATAAAGCTAGATTTAAGGACAGCGCCTGCATTTTGATCTTTTGAATTATTCGATTTTAGCTAGTGTAGAATGCTACCTGCCTCCCAGTTTCCCAGAATATGCCGAATGTAGGCGCAATTTCATTTTATTTAGGAAAAATTAATGAGAATTACCAAATAATAAGATTTAAGAGAAAACACCAAATACTAAGATTAATACTCCGAGTCAGCGTTGTCGTCGCCATCCCCATAGTCTTTCCCAATTCCTAAAAAAGTGACGCAATCGGATGCAGTTTTACCGGGTTTGACGGACTTCATTTTTTTTCTTTAAACTCTTGGTAAACGTAGGGGGGCCTTAGCTTCATCCCAAACTTGACAGAAATCGTCGCAGCTAAGTTTACGTTTTTTAGCCCATTCCTCTTTTCATTTTCTAATGTTTTCAGATTGCTGAAAAGTCTTTCCATAACAACATTAGAGCAGGCAAGTCCAAAAATAAACCGAATAACGTGAAGAACACTAGTGAATTTTAGCACTCCACTTGGCGCCTTGATAGATGTCACCCAATTCCAAAAATGAAACCTTTAGTCCTTCTTTGTTGGTTATTCTGTTTCAAATTCCACGGGTCTATCCAAGTGCAACAAAAGCTAGAACGTTTGTCAATCGCTTTTGCCGAAACCTTGCCGTTGTATCCAAAATTCCTTTTTCCGTAACAAAAATCCATAGGCTCGGCAAGGAAAAAAGTGCAAAATCCAAATTTAAATTACAAATAAAGTATTAAAGTAGGTCTAAAAATTTTAGAGCAAAAATATTCAAAGTAAAGTAGTTTACTCTAAAATATAGTAGAAATGGAAGCACTACACGGATGCCTCTTTATTTGTTTGCTTTTTGTTGTTGTTTTTTTCCAGGGGTAATCATATCGACCTAGTAGTCCTAGAAAATCGGCAAAGGGCTCTTTCGAATAGAATTTAAAAGTTGTAGCGCTATTTTTAAGAAGCCAAAAAGATTGGAGGGCAACTAGACCCCCTCCAACCCCCTTTTTTCACCAAAAAACTCTGATTAAAGTTTTGAGATAGCCATTTTGTTCAGCATACTTGAAAACCGAGTTATATACCTGTGGGTATAACCTGACCCACTAAAGCTCCAGGGGAAAGATTTTTAAATTATAAAATTTACCCATTGTTTACGCATAGTATTAGTTATTAGAAAGTATGCATATATTTATCGAGTAGGAGGGGATAAAATACATTTTATCCCCAGAATTTAATAATCTTTGTGCCGGGGTATTTACTTGGAGAAATTTTCCATGGGGAGGGAAGTTTACAGGGGGTGAATATTTCAGGGTGTATTTTAAACTGGGGGTATTTGCCAGAATTCCTGTACGACGTTCTTCTTCTGTCTTGCTTTTTTTGCCGACTAAATTTTACGTGTGGAGATTTTAGAGGTATTTGACCGGGGAAAATTTTCACCAGGATTGAATTGTCTAAAGGATATATCCGTGGGGAGGAGGGATTTTTCCATGGAGGTGGAGCAAAATTTCCTGGCATTATTTAAAAAAAGATCAGAAATTAAATAAATTTTGTTCAACTGAAAGTAAGGAGCAATATTAAAACTTAAAGCGAACAGAAATTATTACACATATGAGAGGGGCTGCCCCCTAAACTATACCTTGATCTTTACGCCAAATTTCGAATTTTGTCCCAATTATTTAAGGACGACCCCTGAAATACAAGGTTTCGTTTAATTAAAACTGTAAGGTTTTCCTAAATTACTAGGAAGCCTTGGCGTAAAGAGTAAGGTTTTTAGACGGGGGTGAGCCCCTCATATACTTAATTGTTTTTTTCGTTAGGTTGCTCCTTAATTTCAGGTAAAAACGTTTTTTCAAACAGTTCGTGGTAACGAACTGTAAGTAAGGAGCGACCCGGCTCAATGGTAACCAAAACTCTAGAAAACGGGTTTTTGGTACCAATGGATACATCAAAAGAATAAATTTCAATGATGATTTCAAATATATAACTTTCATCAAGTTTAGTGCTACCTATCAAAAGTTACGCCCTTGAGAAAATTTGGCTGATTTTCAAAAAAGGGGGAAAGACCTCCTAAAAGTTATGGAACCTTAATGGAAATCAGACCATCGTATTCAGCGTATCAGAGAACCCTACTGTAGAGGTTTCAAGCTCCTATCTGCAAACGTGGCGTTATTGATACTGCTCCATTAGTGGCAATAAAGACTGTGGCACCTTTGGCAATAATGATTGACCGCGCTAAATGTAATTTTAAGGGGATTTACCCTGTATACCAATCGCGCCAACTGCATTGTTAAGGTTTAAAGCTGGAAACTTGCACCTGATCAGTTCTCCGATCGCGCCACTTGTAACGCTAAAGACTGTGCCATCAAGGATTGCGCCACAGCAATGGGGAATAAAGTAAACGGGTGACCGCGCCACTCTCAATCTTAGAGAGAAAATAAAATATTTAACTATATAAATATAACCTCTTTTCCTCGAGTTATTTTCTTGTCAATTACCTCTAACGTTATGTAGAAATCAGATTCCTTAGGGAGCGCTATAGATGGAGACCTACGAACTAGTTACCTGCTGTGCGATTAGATACAGACATATAAATAAAACAAACACAAATAGAAAAGCAATAGTTTTATTGAGACTCACATTTAGGTGTACAACAGTGCTTCACTGCAACTGACAACAACAGAGGCAGAGATAATAATGACAAAATCTCTGCAATGACTGCATAATGATAATTCTGACAAATGAATGCCCAATAATAGTTCTGACAAACAAATCCATACGAATGCCCCTAAAAACACTTTTACAACACTATAAAACACACTTTTACAACACACTTTTACATAGTTTTGATTTCGTGTTCTAAGAGCTAATTCACGATTGGCCCAATTCCTGTGGAGGGGCCCACCACCTTATCATTATGTGGACGAACCCACTTCATTATGCTAACTGTCCATCCAATAATTTGTTTTAAATATTTTTGATGATTAAACATTGATACTGCTCTTATAACTTAAGCTTCCTGTGAACTCTGTGTCTGGTGATTTTTTATTACCAAATATCTTAGCAAAATTCAAAACCGAATAGCGTCGTTGTTTGGAAGAGGCTAAAACGCAGTTTCTCTTTTTGCTGATTAAGAATTTTTCTTTTTGAAACGAGATTTAAACTTAATTAGAGGAAGCTTAATTTATGTCGGAATTATTCTTAGGAGGAAAGAATTTTGATTTTTTTTTGCATTTTAAACATATCACATATTACTCACGGTACATATTACCCTTCCCATAATTTAATGATGTCCCGTCATTAGGACTTGCTTGCCCTTGGGTTTTTGAAATACTCGCTATTTATTCACTTTTGGTCCTACGTAATTTTAATTGACATTATATTATTTTATACTCTTATATAAGCTTAATCAGGAGTGCTAAAAATTTTCTCTATTACTTTTCTTATTTTATTATACATCCCTATCTAAAGTTCATCTACCGGACTGAGATTATCGATGGTTCTAGCCTAGCTACTGTACTAAAGATTTTTTTTTCTACATCTAACACTGATGACTTTTACATTTACAACAAGGTTGAGGCTATTCTACTTTTACTATGAGGTTTTTTTTTGAAAATTCACCTTTTACAAGTTTTTATCCTTTGCTAACTATAGGATAATCATGCTTCCTATCTACGCTAGATCAAATGAATAGCACTAAAACGCTACACATAACTCTATCTGAACATCTAACACTACATATAAGAACGATTTAAAACACACAATATTATGTTTACCATGTTCACCGGTAAACATTAGAACACTTACACTGGGAATGTTTGCTATGTAATATTAATGATAGGATATTGGAATTTTTAAGTTATCGAAGTTATTAAAATGTAACATATGCAAATTCACACCTATTTCATCATCATACATGTCTTTTAGCGTACTCACTCCTTCTGTTATAAATTATGGTCGTTCACTCTTTTCGGTTTGTGCAAAAAAAACTAAAACACTTACAATAGCTTCTTCCCAGAATAGTTTGAGCATGGCTATGTTTATCTTGGACGAAATGCTCTCTCCCATTGTCAAAAGGGAAATGATTCTTCCAACTACAGGTGTGTGGGAATATGCTATCAGAGTTCATTCTCACCTGCTTTATTTGATAGTTCATAAGGTGCTTTGTCTTTAAGGGGTTGAGCACTGGGACTGTTGGGACTTGGCACTTGGTCTATTATCAACGCGGTCTAGATTGGGTTGATTTTTTTTCCAGCATATCATTCTTGGGATATTTTAAAGCACATAGAGAATGTATTTCTGGTATAAAATTATTCATTCTTGCAGTTAGAGGTTACAGTTCTCTTATAAAATTGTTTGTGCATAGCTTGCATCTATTGGCTTTTGCGGTGACTCCTTGGTTAATCGCAGGGGAATCGATGTTTGGAAATGGAATGGGTCGACATCAAAGTTTAGTTACTCCTTCAACATATTGTCTTTAACTAGTGGGAGGAGTATATTGTCACTAAGGGGTTAATCACTGGGGTTAATTTGGGTTTCTGTAATTCAGATGGTTGGTTTCCAGGTTCATTTTTCAGAGATTATCTCGTAACATTTGTGGAATATCAGAGATATGAACTTTTCGCATTTGATAGAGGTGATAGGATGGATTCCGAGAAATGGTCGAAAGGGATTCGGCGCGTGAATCTGTGACACATAAATAATTTTTGGGTTCATCAAATATCATAACTATACAGTCGCATGGTACATGGATCCATTAGGATTATCAAGGGTGATATTTATGCGCTTATATCTTGTACTGGTTGATGGGGTTCTCAAGATTTATGTATTTATATAGTTCGATAATGCACTGGATACTGAGATTCAAATACAGTGTTACCTGACACGTAGTATGGTTTGTGGTCGTGGAAACAACGATCAAAAGGTAACTGTAATCTTCGTAAACAACGCTAGGGTGAAATTGCCTGGTGAGTACTCTATGGTGAGTACTCTTCGTTGATTGAGGTATGATGAAAATAGATGCTAGTAGGTTGTACCTGCACTGGACTACGCATTGTAATTATCGATTTCCAATGTGCCATTTCACTTCCTGTAATAAAAATAACTAGGCAGAATCACACGTTCTTTGAAATCAAGTAGTCTTAAAACGTAATAAACACTACGATTAGGTGCATTTTAGGATGAATGTTACCCTGCAAGACAATATTAAACAAATACATTGATATTGATACAAATAATTTGATTTTGACAAAACAATGTCATTATCGTGTCAGTTTCAAATATATACTATTTTTGTTGGGAAATCTACAACAGAGATTTCTTCTAATTTGTTTTGAGAAAAAAACTACGATACAAGACTTATTTAATCCTTCAACACTTACTTAATTTCCCTTAGATTTAAAACAATCCTTTAAACATAAGTTACTTTACATTGTTAAATTTGAGGTCTAAGTTTACAACATATTTCATGCCTTCATTGTTCACGAACGTCCATGCTGTTTAAGAAACGCATGTTGCAGAGTCGTAACCGCATGATTTTACGTAAACGACACTTACAATGAGGGAACAAGAAATAGCAAGGACGAGTGAAGACCTCTATACCCACTTGTTTCCTAATATCTTCCCTTTTTCTTGGCTTAGACGTTCTCATGGGGTTCCGGGTTTAACTTCTGCATTTCAGTCGTTTCCCCGTGTTCTTTCTTTGGGTTTTGCCTTCTTAGTCTCCGGAGTTTTCCATAATTAAAAGTCAGTAAGGTCCTCATTGTCAGGGAAATTGCAAATACGAAACATACGGTCAGTATTATGTTCCACCAGAAATTGGTTAAGAATAACCCTTATCTATTATCTACGTACGTTAGTCTCTGGTCTTCATTTGTAAATAGGGGGATCTGGAAGTCTAATACTTCTCTTATTTTTGTAAGCCTTAATGTTCCTTTATTCTTTTCTATTTTGGACCATATCAAGGTTTTCATTTCCTCATTTTCTATATTGGGAATAGTGCACGACAGGTTAATTGTCTTGAAATTGATTATTTTGGGACTAAATATATTTGTGCTCGTGGTAATTAACGGCGTTCAAACAGTTGACTCTTTAGTTACAAGTCAACATCCTTGTTTTATGGTTATCGTACCCACATCTTGTAATAGTAATTCTGTCCTGTAGCTTGGATCTATTCTTTCTGTATTATAATAACAAGACAAGGTTCCAACAGTTTCTCTGGGAACAGAAAATAACCAAAGATTATTTCTAAGGTGTATGAATATTTCTCGTTTATTACTTCCTATCACGGCTTCGCACGAAGCAGGTATTTCTTCCTTTTGTGTGTCTTTTAAGAATATATCTAACAAACAAGATCCAGATTTGACATTATAAATAGGTAACGTAAGCTGGCATACTAGGGTTTTGAATAATACGTACTCTTTTAAGTCTTGCTGATTGGCTAGGGCATATTGTCGTCTATCTTGATCGACAAGTAAATACTCTGCTTCAGGTGTGATAGTCATAAATGAATTTGTCTTCTTTATATTCGCAGGGAAGGACGAAATTTTGTACAAGTCGTAAACAGATTGCTGGTTTATCAGTGGAATTTTTACTACTGCGAATAACTGTTCAAGTATTTTCGTAATGTGGACTTTTAATTTGGTGCAGTAAAGAAATAAATTTGATACTTCTGGCTCTATGGGTAAATGTAAATTAAACGTTAGGTGCGATTTTATTTCGTTTAACATACTTTTTAGGTCAGAAGGATCTACAAGATCGTATGACAAAGTTTCTTCCGTGAGGGCAAATAATGCGAACTCGAACTTACTAACATCTGTCTCCTTATTTAGTAGTGACATGGTAATTGTATCGAGTGATACCATGGTAAGGCTGGCGTCTGTAACCACGCGATCCACTTCGTTCCTTTAATAATTCATTACGTTTACAGTCTTTAAGATTTTCTTAGATATCATTTCAACTTTATCTCTCTGGTAATTTGCTATGCTGGCTTGTATCTTCTGAACATGTAATGTTACGTTCATGGTATTATTCAACTTTTTTACATTTTCGCTCAGGCTGTTTAGGTCTTCCTCCGTTGTCAAACCAAAAAAACGGGAGGCGAGTTCTCCGATGATGGGAATTAGGCCTATAGACCCACGGTATTTATTTCTTCGAAAGAATACTTCAAAAATCTTCGTGGTACTTTGTTTTAATTTTTGTATTTCCGTATTAAATAATTCAAATAAGGCTTGTAGTCTTTGTCTATATTATATTAAGAAGGCTTGATGAGTTGAAACTTTTTGCTTGTTTTTCTCAATTAGATTAAGTAATAGTAGTTTTTTTTATTATTGTGTAATTTCCATCATAAGGTTTTCCTTTCCTTGTAGTCAGTAATTTATGGTTTTCTAGGGATTTCATTGCAGTAAAGTCTCACGACAAGTATTTGATATTATTCGCTGATCTTTTCCTTCTATCTTCCTTGGTGCTCGTCCCAAGCACCATGCCAATTTCTGCCATTTTCTTATCGAAGTCATCTATTACGTATTTTGATTTTAGTCTGGGGACAACTGAAATTGGAAACTCTTTATTGTCTTTACTATGCCTTATTTTACTAGCCTGTGATCCTTTATCCGACCTTAGCAATTGAAATATCGGTTCTTTGAGTTCATTCGTGTTTTTCTCTAGGCTTGTTACTTGTTGAAACATGGTTTCGAAGGGTTTGGGGTCCAATTTCATAAAAATTTTCCATGCATCATGGCTAGCTAGCAATGAATTTTCGTGCTTGAATATTACTCCATGTTTTACAATATCTTGGGCTACTTCGTGAACAACGAGGATTATGATGATATTTTTAAACCTCATCTTATTGTTTGTTTCTAGAATTAATTTATCATTAATTTTACCCATTCTTACAAAATTCGTTTATTTACTATTTTGTTATTATTATTTTTTTCAAGGCAGTTTAGGCATTTTAACTTTTAAATTAGGTTATCTTATTATAATAATTTATATCAATTAATTTTTTTTAACTGTTTTATGGTATTGGCCAAATAAAACTGATTTGTAAGCGTAAAACAGAATTTCTGTTAATGAAAAATATTTTAGGATTAGAAACGTTACGTAAGTAAAGCTAGGACTTCCAAGCTTTACTCTGGTTGTGATATGCCTTTATGACTGGTTGAGATATACCTTTAAAGCTTAGCTAATGATTACTATACGACCTAATTTTGCATTATATTTTTCGAGTAACCAACATATAAATAAGTAAGCAAGCAGCACATAGTTACACTGGTAACCATTTTTTTATAGGTCTAAAATTATTAAATCTGCACTAAGACAAAATAATTTATATTTATGAGATTAATTTATTCCACAGTTCAAAATTTTTATTATTAATAACTAATAGGTGGTTTTGAGGTTAGAATTTTCTCTTAATTTTCGTTTTATTATTCTTATAGGCGCCTCTTTTTCTTTGGTATGTTTTCATACGTTTCAGAAGTAATTTACTACCAACAGATTTGTATTCTGCAGATTCGGGATCGAATAAAAATTGTTTATAATATTTAATTTCCGCAAAAGAATTATGTATGCCTTCATATTTGACACATTGGGTATTTTTTTCAAGATTATAGCAAATTTTGGGGACTCTGCATTTATCAAGGAGTAAAAGGTCTGTTTGAGTGGGTCCCTTAGAATAAAAATACTTGATATTGAGGTTCTTTTGTAAGCGTCTTATTAATAATTGTAAACAGCCAAATTGTTTCGCACTTCTTTTTCTTTATTTTGTTTTGACTTCCCCTCTAGCCGGACGATACTTGAGGGTATTCGCGAGTGCTAATCCATACTTATAAGTGTGGGGTACATACCCTTTAAGATTGTAGGTTAAATCCCATTCTTTCGCTTATATCTGATTTCGTTGTTCGTCAACCATTAACATACCTGCTGAATGTATAATGTTTTCCTTCGCATTCGTTATCGTGATAAATTCAGTGTCGATTATCGCCTTCCGGATAGGTTTTGATTCCGTTGCCATGGTATATATCTGAAAGTGATCAGTTTATCATTACACACTTTTATACTGGTAATTTTGGTTTTGGATAACATCAATACCTGTTCGGACATGGGTTGGTTTTCCATAGGAAATCCGAAGACGAGCTTGACCCTATCCATTAAAAATCTTTTTTTTCGCATTTTTAAGGGTATTTTAATCTGTCCGGTTTCTTAACCGTTCTACCTGACTGTGTCGTTACTTTTTCTTCTGTTTCTTGAGGTATTTTCCTTTTGGGTTTTGCTAGCGATATAAGATCAAATTTTTTGTATTGTTTTTTCGAAAATTCCAGCCCTTTTAATTTTATTCTTTCACGTGCGCGGCCGCTGAAGTCAATTTTGATTTCCCTATTTCTTTATATGGTCTGATTTACAGCCAGACTCTTCAAAACTGGTTTCCGTCGATTCCGCATTAGAACTTTTAGAGGTGGCACTTTGCGTTTGTGAGGTATCACCTGCCCTTCCTTCGTAATTTTCTACTCCTCTGGAAGTAGAAGTTTATTCTCTATGTCCTTGCTATGAGTTTTCAACTCGGGAGATCTGAAAAACTCTTAAGAACTCTGAGAGGAATCAAAATTATTTGCGGGGTTCCGCCATTGTTTAAATGCCATGTCTTCAGGGGGATGGGGCATTTTTTGCACTAGTGTTTCCCTCCATGAAGTCCATTGTTTAGGCTTGACCTTGGACACACTTATATCATGATACTGTCCTTTCTGGGCGTCCTTGGGAGTTTGATTCAAAGGCGACCTACTCTGCATTGCTTTTATGGGGAAGTTTATTAAATCCGTAGCTTCTCGCAGATTTGTTTTAATTGAATCTTTGGGAGGAGTTTTCTTTAAGATAATACCCGGAGTTTCTACAGCTCTGTTCAATTCCTCCTGAAATGACAGGGGTCTCTCTATTGGTGTTGCTGGGGAAACCATATTTTCTGGAAATATTTCGGGGGGAAAAGGGGTTGAAATTCTAGCAGGAAAAAATTGGTTTGTCAGAGATATCGTATAATCTAGTTCTCCGGCGCTCTCCGATGATGAACTTTTTGCTTCTTTTGGCGTTTTTATTCTTACTGGTATTAGGGTATTAGGGATTTTATTTTTGGAATAACTAGATTTTCCATAGATAAGAATTCTTCAAAGTTTTCCTCGTTTCTATCGTTTTCAAAATAATCTTGTTTGGAATTAAAGGGTATAGCTCTGCCAATATTTATTTAGGGGGCTCATTTTCCGCGTCTGACGAATCGGTAGAAGAGGGACACGATACACATCTCTCTGCAAAAAAATTAAAAAAGAAAAACGGGTTTTAATTTCTATAAAGCAGTGAATACAACACATTTAATTGAACACAAATACAATTAAAATCGAATTAAAATACAATCGAATGCTTATATTGACACACCTTCTCACAGAATATAAATTGACATATATTAAATAAACAAACTCCATTCGCTGCCGTATACAATCTAATGCTTATATTGACACACTTTCTCACAGAATATAAATTGACATATATTGAATAAACAAACTCCATTCACTGTCGTATACAATTGAATGCTTATATTGACACACCTTCTCACAGAATATAAATTGACATATATTAAATAAACAAACGCCATTCACTGCCGTATACAATCGAATGCTTATATTGACACACCTTCTCAGAGAATATAAATTCTTATATTCTATATAAGAAATTTATATTCTGAGAGAAGGTGTGTCAATATAAGCATTCGATTGTATACGGCAGTGAATGGAGTTTGTTTATTTAATATATGTCAATTTATATTCTGTGAGAAGGTGTGTCAATATAAGCATTCGATTGTATACGGCAGTGAATGGAGTTTGTTTATTTAATATATGTCAATTTATATTCTGTGAGAAGTTGTGTCAATATAAGCATTCGATTGTATACGGCAGTGAATGGAGTTTGTTTATTTAATATGTGAGTTTTCTTTTCCTATTTATTTATATTTTTTCTTTTGTTTTGTTTAGTATGTTTTTTATGTTTATGTAAGAATTTTTTTTCCGTTGAGAAAGGCACCCGGATGTGGGGCCGAAATATTCGGAGTATTTGTGTTTAATTAAATGTGTTGTATTCACTGCTTTATAGAAAATAAAACCCGTTTTTCTTGTTTAATTTTTTGTAAATGGAAAAGCAGTGTGGTCTAAGAAATTATTTACACATCTCTCTGGAAATTTTGCTCTTTTTATTCGGCTAACATGTACCTTGTAAGTTCTTCCACTATCGGGGTTCACCATTTTAAAAGTAAAATCGTTATCGTACTTTTTGACTATTCTGTATGGTCCAGAATATTTGTTGGAAAGTTTTTTGCCTTCCGTCTTTGTCTCGTTCTTTAGTTATACGCAATCTCCTATCTTAAAATCTATGTGCCCCTTGACTTTGGGTTGGTTTCTTAGCTCTTGGTTTATTTTACATTTTTCAAACTTTTGCCTAACTATCTTATAAGTTTTCATCATCGTATTTATGAACTCTTGTTTGTAATCCTCTGTGTTATTGTAATATTGCCGAGACTCAATAAGCTCATCATATGGGATTCTAAAATCGCAACCAAATAATAAATAAAAAAGGTTGTCTTTGATTGTTTATGAGTAAGCAGAATCGATTATGTTAGTTAAATAAGGTAGAATTGATCCCAATCGTTCCTGTTGTCTTTTGTATCAATGCTTAATACATTTGAAAATATTTTATGCCTATTTTCTGTATTACCAATAGCTTCTTGGTGATATGGGGATGTCACCAATTTCTCTATGTTAAGAAAACTCATTAAGTCTTTTGTTACTTTTGAAACAAAATTGCTTCCGTTATCACTTATAACCTTATTTGGAATACCAAATTTTAAAAATAATTTTTTGCTAACGCCTTACTCGTGGCGTAAGCGCCTTGATTCTTTAATGCTTTAGCAAAAGTAAATCCAGAAAAGTGATCTATAACTGAAAGAATACAAGTATGGCCTCTGTTGGAAACAGGCAAGCCACCACTGGTTCCATACAAATCATATAAGACAATATGGAAGGGGAATCTTGCTACCAGGACTCTTCCCATTGGAAGATTAGAATAAGCTTGTTTTTTTTAAGTTACACGCTTTGCATGTACTTATAAAGTCCTTAAATTTTGCTACTGCCGACGGCACGTAAAAATATTGTTTTAATTTATGGAAAGTTTTCGTTACTCCTAAATGTCCACCTATATCTGAATGAAAATAGTCGAATGCAGGTGTTATTAAGTTTTGGGGTAATACAGGCATTATTGAGGTTTGGTTTCTATTTGCCTCAGCAGTCACGATTCTGCATAGTATTTCTTCATCAAGATCATAGTAAAAATTATATATCTCTTTTCTAAGAGTTTTGAATTTATCTGGTAACGCATCATCATTCACAAAGTAATTAATAAGGGCTACACACATTTTGTCCTTTTTTGCTTTCTTTTTATATTTTCTAAAAACAAGGGATAATAGTTATCCTTATTTTCTTTTACTCTGCCTTTGACTTTATTTTTCTTACATGTATGTTTACTCTTAGTATTGATAGCGTTAACTTCATTTTCCTCGGCGTCCGATGGCATAATTTCTGGGAATCTACTCAAAAAGTCACAAGCTGAATTTTGTTTACCCTTTGAATATTCAAATTCGTAATCTAGGTCTTGGATTTTCATAATCCATCAAGCTAGAATTCCCGTGGGGTTTTCAAATGTGCAGAGGTACTGCAAACTTTTATGGTCTGATCGTAGTATAAATATTTTACCAACTAAATAGTGTCTAAAATTTTCCAAGTGGTCGATTATAGATAATAATTCTAATTTTGTGGCGGAATAACTACTTTCGCCTTTTGATAAGGTTCTACTTGAATAGCATATAACTTTTTTCTTTTTTTTTTGATTAGAAGGTCCTTGTAAAGGATCAGGGTTTCCTATGGGAATTATTTGCAAAGAATACCAATGCCTTTTGAACTAGCATCGGTTATGACCACAAATTGTTCGTTTTCAAAATCAGGCAGCGATAATATTGGTTCAGAAGTGAGTGCCTTTTTGAGACGATCAAGGGAAGTTTGAGCTTCCTGGGACCAGGTAACATTTTGGGAGTTCTCTTTAGTTAACTCCGTGAGGGGTTTCCCAATTTGGGCGTAACTGTGCACGAATTTTTTAAAGTAGCCAGTAAGACCCAAAATTCCTCTTAATTCTTTCATAGTTCTAGGGGGTTTGAGGTTTTCAATAAGTTTTATTTTGTCTGGGTCTGGAGATATCTCTCCTTGAGTCACTACTACTCCTAAAGATTTAATTTTAAGTTGAAATAAATTTACTTTTTCAGGCCGGCATTTTAAATTGCCCTCTCTGAATTTCTCGAACTCATTAGCTAATGTTGCTAAGTAATGTTCAGCGATTTCTCCTACGCATATGACATCATCAACAAAATGAATGCTATTCTTCAGTCCTCTTAATAGATGTAATAAGGGTCTTCATAACGCGCTTGAACTTGTCTTAAGTCCAAAAGGTACTCTTAAGTATTCGTAGGAATCACATTCAGTTGTAGACAATGCAGCCTTATGGACATCTTTTTTGGCTATTTTCACTTGGTGGCAACCTTGGCTAAGATCCAAACAAGTAAAAATTTTGTTTTTGCTCGAGATAGAGTCGAGGATTTCATCTATTCTTGGTAAAGGAAATTTATCACTAATTACTTGTTTGTTAAGGGCTCTATAATCTACTACAAGTCTTAGATCACTATTCTTTTTTTGTACCAAGACCACTGGTGCAGAATACGGACTTATACTGGGGCGTATAATTCCATTTTTTTTCTAATTCATGAATTTAATTTTTTAACCACTCTTTGTGCTTATACTGCACACGATATGGCTGTTTCACGACAGGATTACCGGTCGTTAGAATTGAATGTTCATGAAACGGTATCAGTCCGATATCATCTTCAGATGCGGAAAATACATCTTTTTAATTCCGTAATAATTCGCATAATTTTTTCCGTAATATTATCCATATTGACTTTGTTTAAGAATTGCGATTTAGTTAGCGGATTATTGTTAAATGAGGTTTTAATACCGTTAACTAGGTTTCTTTTAGAATTTTGCCATCTATCTAAATCATTCTCCGAGATAACTTGGATTTGAACTAAACACGTCCTCTTTTTTATTGTAATTGTATTTTTTTCGTGGTTATTAGTAACCCAAATAAAACCTTCTCCTTTGTCGCAAGATATAATCTGATCCTCGCATAACAGATTTTCAGGAATTTCATTCGATAGGATCTAAAGCCATATTTCAGATTTGCTATCTACTGGTTCAATCATCTGTGATATTTGAATGCTTTGCATTGTTTTGGGAGGGATCTTTGTTTTCCGTATCGCGAACCCGGAATATTTCTCTTCATGATTATTGTCTATTAGAGTCATACTGGCACTATGTTGCGTCATTGTGGCATCTTGCGGCGTCACATCAGGTTTTACTATGTTTTTCCATAATTCCGCTATTTTCTTGATTTTTTTCGACCTATACTGTCGCATATGTCCTATTTTTATTTTTGCAGATTCAATACACTTATTATTTAAATTTACTTCATCTCTGCAATGTCTCTCAAAATAATTTAATAAATTTCGGATTATGCCATGTCCTCTTTGTAGCGAGACATGAGGTTCAAAAGATTGCGACATTATACCGCCAGAAATTTTATTTATTGTTATATTCTCTTCGTAACCTTTGTTACAATTTCTTGATGTAAAATTCCTTCCCCTACCTTAGCCGGGTAGACAAGTCTTTCGTTCGCTACGCCTAATAATACTCTATTAGACCTTAAAAAATTTGCGCCGATAATGGCTTCATATGGAAAGTAATTGTATATTATATAATTTGTCGGAAATATTCTATTATCCCTTTTTACGTCCAGGCGAATTGAATCTTTTGCATCCAATTTATGCCGTGTCACACTAGTTAAATTGGGATCATTAAAATTCCTTTGTCGCCTAATATGCGGAGGCAACATATTAAATACGCATGAGTTTATGATATTAAACGTGGCACCAGAGTCAATTAAAGCCTTAAAGTAAACATTTGCCACACAAAAATCATTAAATCTAGGTAGCTCACTATTACTATCACTAAAGGACGGTACTATTTTTCGGTTGGACCTATAAGATATTCTAGGCACCCTCTGGGTTCAATTTATTCTTCTGAGGGGCCTGACACGTTTCCCTGAGGATTTATTTTATACGTCGGTGTCTGCAACAGAGATTCAGATACGTGAGATTCCATTGGCATATCTAATTGATTTACATTTGTCTGCCTTTGCCATGTATTATTACGGTAGTTTGGATTTCTTGCGTCAGTGCCGGTTGCTGGCGCTGACTGCAAATGCCGTTGGCTTGAAAAATGTGTATTTCCCGTCGGCCAATTAACTATTTGCCGTCGGCTTGAAAAATATGCATTTCCCGTCGGCCGATAATTATTTTGTCTATTTGGGGGGAGGGTTACACAAATTTGGCTGGTACGCATTGTGAGGTACTGATTGGCACAATCTTCCCTGGCTATAGCCTAGTGCACCACTGGTGCTAACATTTGTTCTGCCGAACAAATGGTTGCCATAATTTTGCGTATTACCGACGGCAATCCTTGGTTTGCGATTGGAGACATAACGGCACTCTCTCGCAATATGCCCAACACAATTACAAATATAGCATCTTATTATTGTGGGGTTATTTTCATAACTAATTTTTTTGACGGGCTGAAAACGTACTGTTTTCTGCCTAGCGGGTTCTTGCGTTTTATTTTTTTGTGGAACTGGGGAATTATCCCTTGAAAAGAAGTTTGTAGAAGCTCGATCACCCTGATAATGAGGAAAACTTTTTCATATAATTCTCCTGAACCTTTTGCAAATTTTGCTTCTACTGAAATCCGTATATTGTGAAGATATTCTCTTATATTCTGTGTATGGTAAAAACATACCATTCCGTGTTTTAATTTATTAGTTGAACTAGTTTCGATGAATCTATCTTTGAATGGCGTTAACAATTTTTCTATTGTATTTATCGGCAAGCTGTCATCCTCCCCTATAGTATTTTCAATTTGCCTTAGGAAGGTTAAGGCCTGCCCTGTTAATCTAAGTAGGAGCATACCGACTAACGTTTCTAGGTCTGTGTTTGTTAATTCTACAAACTCGGCCAATTGGATATAAAATTCGTCAATATCTGTTTGTTCATTGTATTGCGGAATTGATTTTGTTATCTCTACATTCGTCGCGACCAACTTTTCCGCCATTAATAAATGCCTTAAATCTTCTGAAATTTTTGTGTTTGAATAGCTCAAGATAAGCTTAGATAAATTAAAGGGTTTCCTATTAAAGCTTAGCGATTATAGGCCTAATCACTTTTTCTTATAAATCTGCATCTCTCCAATGATTTAAGTTGAAATTACTAAGTTTGTAGCAAAACTAGTTCGCATGTTTTCCTCCAAGTTTACGACCGCACCAAATGTAGCATTAAGGTTTAAAGCTGTGAACTTGCACCTTATCAGTTCTCCATATCACCTTATCACGCCACTTGTAACGTTAAGGATTGTGCCATCAAGGATTGCGCCACAGCAATGGGGAGTAAAGTAAAGGGGTGACCACAGCACTCTCAATCTTAGAGAGAAAATAAAATATGTAACTTCATAAATGTAATCTCTTTTCCTCAAGTTATCTTCTTGTCAATTACTTCTAATGTTATGTAGAAATCAGATTCCTTAGGGAGCGCTACTGATGGAGACCTGCGAACTAGTTACCTGCTCTGCGATTAGATACAGACATATAAATAAAACAAACACAAATAGAAAATCAATAGTTTTATTGAGACTCACATTTATGTGTACAACTGTACTTCACTTCAACTGACAACAACAGAGGCAGAGATAATAATGACCAAGTCTTTACAATGACTGCATAATGATGGTTCTGACAAATGAATGCCCAATAACAGTTCTGAGAAACGAATCCATACGAATGCCCCTAAAAACACTTTTACAACACTATAAAACATAGTTTTGATTTCGCGTTCTAAGAGCTAATTCACGATTGGCCCAAGTCCTGTGGAGGGGCCCGCCACCTTATCATTATGTGGACGAACTCACTTCATTATGCTAACTGTCCATCCAATACTTTGTTTTAAATATTCTTGATGATTTAAACATTGATGCTGCTCTTATAAATTAAGCATCCTGTGAACTCTGTATTTGGTGATTTTTTTATTACCAAATATCTTAGCGAAATTCAAAACCGAATAGCGTCGTTGTTTGGATGAGGCTAAAATGCAGTTTCTCTTTTTGCTGATTAAGAATTTTTCTTTTTGAAAACGAGATTTAAACTTAATTAGAGGAATTTTAATTTATGTTGGAATTATTATTAGAAGGAAAGAATTTTATTTTTTTTATTTTAAACATATCACATATTACTCACGGTACACAAAAATGTGAAATTTGGCATTTTTTGCCAGAAGAAAGATCATAGGTGCGTGTTGATTCTTTTTTTTTTGTTTTTTTCCCCAGGGGTGATCTTATCGACCCAGCAGTCCTAGAATCTTGTGGGAGGACTCCCACTCTCATTTTTTCCCAAAGTCACCTGATCAAAATTTTTAGATAGCCATTTTGTTCAGCATGGTTGAAAATATAAGAACTATGTCCTTTAGGATGACTTAATCCCCCGAAGTCCCCGGGGGGAGGGCTGAAATTTATGAACTTTACCTAATCTTAACATATAGTATTGGTTATTAGGAAGTATAAAGACATTTTCAGGGGGGATTTTTTTCAGTTAGGTGGGGGGGGGTGGGTTGGTGGCTATATGGGAGGATCTTTCCATGAAGGAAGTTTTCATGGGAGAAGGGAAATTGCTATGAAGGGGGCGCTGGATTTCCCAGCATTATTTAAAAAAAGATCATAAATTAAATAAAAAAAAGTTTTCCAACTGAAAATAAGGAGTAACATCAAAACTTAAAACGAAAAGAAAATATTACGTGTATGATTGGGTTAACCCCCTAGTCAATGCCTCGCTCTTTAAGCCAAAGATTTTCTAGTACTTTCATAAGAGCTGTTTATTCTAAGTAACGGCCTTTGTGATTAAGGGTCATTTTTAAAGAATTGGAACAAAATTCGAACTTCAGCTTAAAGAGCGAGGTATTGACTAGGGGGCGAGCCCCCTAATATACGTATTCAAAATATATGAACGTAGAAGTTCGTTACGTAAGTTAATTCGTAAGTTACGTATATTTATTACTAATAAAAACGTTCGTAAATAAAATTAAACAAGTTTCGAGAAAGACATTTAACCAAATAAAAGTAAAATTAATATGCAAATTTTGTTTTATTATTCAGGTACGGTGAGCCAAAATCAAAACATGTATCAATTCAAAAACGTTCAAAATTAAGTAAAAAAAACAAGTTTTTTAACTGAAAGCAAGGAACGACGTTAAAACTTAAAGTGAACAGAAATTATTCCGTATATGAAAGGGGCTGTCCCCTCCTCAACGCCTCGCCCTTTACAATAAAGTTTGACTTTCTCACGACTCTTTTTTTAAACAATGAAAAACTTTAGCGTAAAGAACGAGGGTTGAGGAGGGGACAGCCCCTTTCATAGACGGAATAATTTCTGTTCGTTTTAAGTTTTAACATCGTTCCTTACTTTCAGTTAAAAAACTTATTTTTTTTATTTATTTAAATTTAAGAACAACCGAAGAACTAACGCTCTGAGAGAAAAATGTTCCTGCGTTTCATGTAATATAGCGTAAGGCAGTCTTCAATTTGTTGGGACAGATTTCAGCATTAAGGTGAAATGGGTAACCATAGGTCTTCTACCTCACATACTGACTCTGCCTTTGTGTCCTGTAAATAGGAAACTCCTGGATCTCGAATACATCACAAGGAGTACCAGCCTGAGTACTCAAGACCCAAATAGAGAGCTCTACTAGGAGAATCAAAGATATTTTTCTCTTTAGAAACTATTATTTAGTAACTCTCCTTAGAAGCACCTTAGCTGACTTGCAAAGGAGTAATTGCGTTGATCTGAGTCAGTCCTTATGTACTACCACATTTGAGGCTAATTCAATTATTAATTCCTTTATAAAAGCCATGTGTATGGCATGCTGTTCCATGCGGTTGTACATATATTCATGAAGGCTAAAAAGATCAGCCCAAGCCCAATTTAGATAACGGATTGACGTGATGTCAAAATTTTCTTCTGTAAGCACATTCCATTCACTTTTTGAAGATGTTCTTCTCCTTTTGTCACTTCTTCTGAAGGTGAATACACACATAAGCAGCCTACTGCTCTTTGATCGCTCAGAGAAGGAAACGTTCTATAATGATTGAGCAAGTGGTGGCTCTAGAAAACTGTAGTTTCTTTAAAATTAATGCTAGATACAGATATTTTTTAGTAGCAAATTTTTGAAAAATATAAAACGTCTCTAGTACTAGTTTGATAGGCATTGGACTTGTTTAATTTCTTCTTTTGATCTTTTCATAAATGATTTGACTTATGTATTTTGCCGTTTTACAAAATTAATAAAAAAAACTTTCCGAAAAAGAAGTTTTTTAAGGAAAAGCAAAGGCCATATTATACTTAAGTTCAAAAGAAACAAAAACCTATCAAAACTCAAACTCAAAACGACCAGGAATTACTGTTAAAGGATAAACTAAACCCAGAACGAACAGAAATTAAATAAACAATCATAGCAAAAAAAATACAAAAGGTACAAATATAAATGCATAAATAAATCTTGAAACGAGTATATTTTAAATTGAATACACAAATGAAGCTTAAAACAAACAAAAATATTTTGCTACTGAAAAATAAATGAAACCCAAAACGAACAAAAATTAAACCAACAGTGATAGCAAACAAACATACAATAGGTACTAATATATATGAATAAATACATCTTAAAAACCATGAAACCTAAATTGAATATGCTAATCAAGCTTGAGACGAACAAAAATTACTTCAAAAATGAGCTTTAGTTTTTCCTCCTTCTCTTACCGTAAAATACTAAAATCTACTGCGTCATTGGCGCTTTACTGAAAACTATGTATGTCTTGAATAGTCTTGGAAAGTAGAACTAAATCAAACTGAGTGTTTGATATAATACTGTAATTGTTGAAAAATCATTATTTAAAGATTTTATTTGACATTAATTTTATTTTTATTTTCAATGCTTCAACAAATGAAAAAAATATTTGTAATGTTATTCGTTTTCAGTGAAGCACCAAAGGACACAATCGGCTTTAGACTTACAGTTATGGAAAGGGCGCAGTATCTAGCTCGTGTTTGTTGTGAGGCTGTCTGTCTTGCACAGTCTTGGAAAGAACTAATAAAATTAAACTGAGTATTTAATACATAATTATATTAATTACTGAATGCTCATTAGTTTAAAATTTATTTTTACTGTAATTTATGTGTTTATTTTCAATGTTGTAATAAACACAAAAATAGAATATTTGTAATATAATTCGTTTTCAGTAAAGCGCAAATGACGTAGTAGGTCTTTCTAGTAGAACCCTTATTACATATAACTAAAATTATATAAACAAAATTATTACGTATGTGAGGAAGTCACTCCCGCGTCAATACCTCGCTTTCTACGCTAGTGTTTTTTAGTACTTTCAAAAGACTTATTTATTTTAATTAAACGGCCTTTGTAATTCAGGATTCATTCTTAAAAAAAATAGGACAAAATTCAGACCTTAGCACAAAGAGCAATGTATTGACCAGGGGGAGATCCCTCTTACATACGTAATAATTTCTGTTCGTTTTCAGCTTTAATTTTTCTCCTTACTTTCAGTTGAAAAAACTTGTTATTTTATTTAATATCATTATATATTGAATATTCAGTTTAATTTTATTAGTTCTTGCCAAAACTGTTAATTTATTTTGGAATAAGAAATTATTTAAAAATGGGGAATTTTGAAAACCTTGAAACTTTGGCAGTCAAAATGAACAGAAATTAATTTATGAAAAACTTTCCAAATAATCAGTTTTTTAAAGAAAGTAAAGGCCATATGAAACTTAAGAACAGGAGAAATAGAAACATATAGGAGCTCAAACGCTAAACAAGTAGAAATTACTATTGAAGAATAAATGAAAGCCAAACAAACAGAAATTAAACAATCATAGCAAAAAACATACAACAGGTGCTAATTTAAATGAATAAAAAATCTTTAAACGAGTAAAGGTTAAATTGAATGCGCAAATCGAGCTTAAGACGAATAAAAATGCTTTTCTTTTGAAGTATTCATGAGACCCAAAAACGAACAGTAATAAAATAAACTATTATAGCAAACAAACATACAATTGGTACTAATACAAATAAATAAGTAAATCTTAAAATGAACAAAACTTAACTTGAATGTGCAAATCAACTTGAAATGAAAAAATGCTACAAACAAGAGTTTGGGATTCGCCTCCTTCTCTCATTGTAAAATACTATGGGTAGTACCCTTACACTTACAGTACTTACAGTTACAGGAGCAAATAGACAAGGTCCCAGGTAGAAATACGATGTTATTGCTGGGAGATTTTAACGCCCAGGTTGGTAGAAATAAGGATAGATGGTATCCCAGCTTAGGTAAATTTGGTGTAGGAAAAGAAAACAGTAATGGATACAGACTTTTGCAATTTTGTAGGTATAACAATCTAGTTATAACCAATACGGTGTTTGGTCATAAAATGGCTCATAAGCTAACATGGTATTCACGTGATGGTAAGACAGCAAACCTTATTGATTATGTTATAGTAAATCGAAGACTGGCAGGATCAATACAAGATACTAGGGTATATAGGAGTGCTGTCATTGATGTTAAAAGTAAAGATCACCATCTAGTAGTGTCAAGGGTTAATTTAAAGCTGAAATATCGGAAGGGTAATTACCTCCCGGGAAGTTATGATGTTAGTAGACTCCAGGATGAGAATTTGAGAGAAACTTTCCAGGAACAGTTGAATACTAAACTTGAGAGTTTAAAATTTGATAATGTGGAAGATGGTTGGAATAATTTTAGAAAAATAATTTGTGAAGTTGCTGAAGGTGTATTAGGGAAGAAAGCTAGAACTGCAGCTAAGAATATTAGTGAAAAAGCTTTAAGTTTAATAGAAAGGAGAAAGGACTTGTACAAGAATTATCTGAGTGATAGATCACATGAAAACAAAAGAAATGTAAAGAAAGTGGAGAAAGCATTGAAATATGAACTAAGGAGGTGTGAAGTGGAGGCCATGGATAAAATTGCCGAGGATTTAGAAGATGCAGCTAGACGGCATAAAAGTAAAATGTTGTACTGGCACGTTAACAAATTGAGAGGTAGTAGTCAATCCGGACTTGTCCCAGTTAAAGATAGGAATGGGGTGGCAATTAGCGATAAGACAAAAGCTAAAGCGAGATGGGCCGAACATTTTGAGAATTTGCTTAACCGAGATAGAGTTGCAGGAAAAAATATAGAGGAAAATGAAAAATTTTGTGATACCTTGGATGTGAAGGAAGATTTGTTTTGTGAGGAGGAATTAGAAACAGTACTAAAAGGATTAAAGAATAATAAGGCTCCAGGTGCTGATAGGGTAGTAAATGAGTTTCTTAAATATGGTGGCTCTGAGGTTAGAAATAAGTTATTGGAGATTAAGAATATGATTTTTGAAAAAGGGGAAGTACCTAATGATTTTAGGAAAACCTTAATTAAGCCACTTTATGAGAAAGGTGATAAAAGTGAGTGTGGTAAGTGTCGAGGCATTAGTCTGGTCTCTGTAGGTAGCAAATTGCTTAGTAATATGATACTTTTTAGACTGAGAGATGCCGTAGACAAAGTTTTAAGAGAAGAGCAGTGGGGTTTTAGAAAAGGTAGAGGATGTGTTGACCAAATTTTCACTCTTAGGTTAATAATTGAGAAGTGCCTAAGTTTTCAAACACCTTTGGTCCTCAGTTTTATAGATTATGAGCAAGCGTTCGATTCTGTTGATAGAGGAGCTTTAGTAAAGATTTTATCCTTGTATGGTATACCAGACAAATACAATAAAGTGATTAGTACTATGTTCGAGAATAACACTGCTGCGGTTAAGGTAGGAAATGAGGTTAGCAGCTGGTTTTGTATTAAATCAGGAGTTAAGCAGGGTTGTGTTCTATCCCCCTTTATATGGATTATTTTGATGGACTTTGTTTTAAGGAGCACAGGAAAGGCAATGGGAGACCACGGAATCAAATGGGGAGGCAAAAGTCTCCTGGACTTGGATTATGCTGATGATTTAAGCATCCTAGATGAAAGTGTGAGCAAAATGAATGAGGTTTTAGAGGTTTTGCGAGTTCAGGGTGCTAGTATTGGTTTGAAAATTAATGTTAGGAAGACCAAGTCACTAAGGCTAGGAATAAGTGAAGATGAAAAGGTGACGTTGGGTAATGAAAAGATTGATCAGGTGGGCAGTTTCACTTACCTTGGTAGTATTATTAGTAAAGATGGTGGGAGCAGTGAAGATGTTAAAAATAGAATAGCCAAGGCTCAGGGTGTTTTTTCACAGTTAAAAAAAGTCTGGAAGAATAGGAAGATAAGTCTGCAAACCAAGATTAGAATCTTAGTAGCTACAGTGATGACAGTGGTCAAATATAGCTCTGAAGCATGGACGCTCCGAAAAGCGGATGAAGATTTGCTAGATGTTTTCCAGAGAAATTGCTTAAGGATTGTTCTGGGTACCCGGCTGACTGACCGTATTTCAAACAATAGGCTATACGAAAAATTTGGTTCAATACCGCTTTCTAGGTCTATAATGAAAGAAAGGTTGAGGTGGTTAGGGCATGTTGTTCGGATGAAGGATAACAGATTGCCGAAGATTGCTCTTTTCGGCCAGCCATCTAGGGCTAAACGGAAAGCAGGTCGTCCCCGTCTGGGTTGGGAGGACGTCATAAAGAAAGATTTAAAGGAAATGGGAACTTCGTGGGCGGGTGTAAAAAGGGAGGCTTTGAATAGATTGGGGTGGAGGAGGAGCGTACGTAGCTGTGTTGGCCTCAGGCGGCTTGGTGCTGCGATGAGTTGTTAGTAGTAGTAGTAGTAGTAGTACCCTTACTCTGGTTTCAAGCGGGGCCCTTCCCCTTTTTCCATAGGATTTTTAAGTCATGTTCTCTGACGTCATGGTACACACCCCTTAGTATTTTAAACGAAGCCCTCTGGCGTCACGGCAGCCATAGGAAAAATAGTTTTGGATTTCATGTTTCATCATGTGACACACCCCTTTGAATTTCTGAGAAAAGCCTTCTGACGTCACATAAGCCATTCAAAAAATAGTATTGTGTTTCAAGCGGACAGTTAGGCAATTAATATGCGGAAATTAGAATAGGGAAACTAGCATTGGAGGTAGGGAAATTAGCATAGGGAAAATAGTATTGGATTTCAAACGCTCAGGTAGAGAAATTAGCATAAGGATAATAGCATTTGATATCAAATGCTCAGGTAGGGAAATTAAAACAGGGAAACTAGCATAGGAAAATTAATAGGAAATTTTACTAATACTAACAACTCACCGCAGCACCAAGTCACCCGAGGCCAACACAGCTACAAACGCTCCTCCTCCACCCCAATCTATTAAAAGCATCCCTTTTTACATCCGCCCACGAAGTTTTCATTTCCTTTAAATCTTTCTTTATGACAACCTCCAACCCCAGACGACGACGACCTGATTTCCGCTTAGTCCTAGACAGTTGGCTGAAAAGAACAATCTTTGGTTAACTGTCATCCTTCATTCGCACAACGTGCCCAAGCCATCTCTACCTTTCTTTGATTATAGCCCTAGAGAGTGTTATTGAACCACATTTTTCGTATAGCGTATTGTTTGAAATACGGTCAGTCAGCTGGGTACCCAGAACGATCCTTAAGCAATTTCTCTGGGAAAATATTGCAAATCTTCATCCGCATTTCGGAGCGTCCATGCTTCAGAGTCATATTTGACCACTGTCATCACTGTAGCTTCTAATATTCTAATCTTGGTTTGTAGACTTGTCTTCGTATTCATCCAAACTTTTTTTTAACTGTGAAAAATACCTTGAACCTTGGTTATTCTAATTTTAACATCTACAATACTCCCACAATCTTTACGAATAATGCTACCAAGGTAAGTGAAGCTGCCCACCTGATGAATCTTTTCATTTCCCAGCGTCACCATTTCATCATCACTTATTCCTAACCTTAGTGACTTAGTCTCCTTAATATTAATTTCAGACCTATTATAGCACCTTGAACTCACAAAACCTCTAAACCCTAACTCATTTTGCTCAAACTTTCATCTAGGATGCATAAATTATCAGCAAAATCTAAGTCCAGGAGACTTTTTCCTCCCCATTTGTTTCCGTGGTCTCCCATTGCCTTTCCTGTGATCCTTAAGACAAAGTCCATCAAACTAATCCATATAAAGCGGGACAGAACACAAAGTTGCTACTACTACTACTACTACTACTAACAACTCATCGCAGCACGAAGCCGCCTGAGGCCAACACAGCTACGCACGCTCCTCCTCCACCCCAATCTATTCAAAGGCTCCCTTGTTACACCCGCCCACGAAGTTCCCATTTCCTTTAAATATTTCTTTATGACGTCCTCCCACTCCTGACGGGGACGACCTGCTTTCCATTTAGCCCTAGATGGTTGGCCGAAAAGAACAATCTTCGGCAACCTGTCACCCTTCCTCCGCACAACATGCCCTAACTACCTCAACCTTTCTTTCATAATAGACCAAGAAAGCGGTATTGAACCACATTTTTTGTATAGCCTATTGTTTGAAATACGGTCAGTCAGCCGGGTACCCAGAACAATCCTTAAGCAATTTTTCTGGAAAACATCTTGCAAATCTTCATCCACTTTTTGGAGCCTCCATGCTTCAGAGCCATATTTGACCACTGTCATCACTGTAGCTTTTAATATTCTAATCTTGGTTTGCAGACTTATTTTTCTATTCTTCCAGACTTTTTTTAACTGTGAAAAAACACCCTGAGTCTTGGCTATTCTATTTTTAACATCTTCACTGCTCCCAATATCTTTACTAATAATACTACCAAGGTAAGTGAAGCTGCCCACCTGATCAATCTTTTCATTACCCAACGTCACCATTTCATCTTCACTTATTCCTAGCCTTAGTGACTTAGTCTTCCTAACATTAATTTTCAAACCAATACTAGCACCTTGAACTCGCAAAACCTCTAAAACGTCATTCATTTTGCTCAAACTTTCATCTAGGATGCTTAAATCATCAGCATAATCCAAGTCCAGGAGACTTTTTCCTCCCCGTTTGATTCCGTGGTCTTCCATTGCCTTTCCTGTGCTCCTTAAAACAAAGTCCATCAAAATAATCCATATAAAGGGGGATAGAACACAACCCTACTTAACTCCTGATTTAATACAAAACCAGCTGCTAACGTCATTTCCTACCTTAACTGCACCAGTGTTATTCTCATACATAGCACTAATCACTTGAATGTATTTGTCTGGTATACCATACAAGGATAAAACCTTTACTAAAACTCCTCTATCAACAGAATCGAACGCTTGCTCATAATCTATAAAACTGAGGACCAAAGGTGTTTGAAAACTTAGGCACTTCTCAATTATTAGCCTAAGAGCGAAAATTTTGTCAACACATCCTCAACCTTTTCTAAAACCGCACTACTCTTCTCTTAAAACTTTGTCTACGGCATCTCTCTGTCTAAAACATATCATATTACTAAGCAATTTGCTACCTACAGAGACCAGACTGATGCCTCGATAATTACCACACTCACTTTTATCACCTTTCTTATAAAGTGGCTTAATTAAGGTTTTCCTAAAATCGTTAGGTACTTCCCCTTTTTCAAAAATCATATTCTTAATCTTCAATAACTTATTCCTAACCTCAGAGCCACCATATTTAAGAAACTCATTTACCACCCTATCAGTACCTGTAGCCTTATTATTCTTTAATCCTTTTAGTACTGTTGCTAATTCCTCCTCACAAAACAAATCTTCCTTCACATCCAAGGTATCACAAACCTGCTAAACTCCTGATTTATTAGAAACCAGCTGCTTACCTCATGTTCTACCTCAACCGCAGCAGTGTTATTCTCGTACATAGCACCAATCACTTTAATGTACTTGTCTGGTATAACATACAAGGATAAAACCCTTGCTAAAGCTTTTCCATCAACAGAATCGAACGCTTGCTCATAATCTAAAAAATTGAGGCCTGAAGGTGTTTGAAAACTTAGGCACTTCTCAGTTATTAGCCTATGAGTTAAAAATTGGTTGAAACATCCTCTACCTTGTCTAAAACTAGACTGTTCTTCTCTTAACACTTTGTGTACGGCATCTCTCAGTCTAAAAAGTATCATATACTAAGTAATTTACTACCTATAGAGACCAGATTAATGCTTCGTAAATTACCACGCTCACTTTCATCACCTTTCTTATAAAGTAGCCTGATTAAGATTTTCCTAAAAACGTTAGATACTTCCCCTTTTTAAAAAATCATATTCATAATCTTCAGTAACTTATTGTTTACCTAGGAGCCACCATATTTATAGAACTCATTTACCATCCCATCAGCACCCGGGGCTTTATTATTTTTTAATCCCTTATAATTCCTCCTAACAAAACAAATCTTCCTTCACATCTAAGGTACCACAAACTTTTTAATTCTCCTCTCTATCTCTTCTTGCAGCTGTATCTCGGTTAAATAAATTCTCAAAATGTTCGGCCCATCTCTCTTTAGTTTTTTCTTTATCATTAATTGTGACCCCATTCCTATCTTTAACTGGGCCAAGTCCGGATTCATTACTTCTTCTCAATTTGTTAACATACCAGTAGAATATTTTACTATTAGGTAATCTACCTGCATCTTCCAGATTCTCGGCAATTTTAACCATGGCCTTCACTTCACACCTCCTTAGTTTATATTTTCATTTTTTCTCCACTTTCTTTACATTCTTATTGCTTTCATATGATCTTTCGCTCTTGTACAAGTCATTTCTCCTTTCTATTAAACCTAGAGCTTTTTCACCAATATTCTTAGCTGCAGTTCTAGCCTTTCTGCCCTAAGAAACCTTCAGCAACTTCGCAAATTAATTTTATAAAATTATTTCATCCATCTTCCATATTATCAAATGTAAAACTCAAGTTTATCATTCAGCTGTTCTGGAAATTTTCTCTCAAATTCTCATATTGGAGTCTACCAACATCATAACTTCCTGGGAGGTAGTTACCCTTCTGATGTTTAAGCTTTAAATTAACGCTTGACACTACTAGATGGTGATCTTTACTTTTAAAATCAATAACAGCACGCCTATATACCTTAGTATCTTGTATTGATCGTGCCAGTATTCGGTTTACTATAACATAATTAATAAGTTTTTCTGTCTTGCGATCACGTGAATACCATGTTAAATTTTGCGCCATTTTATGACCAAACGCCGTATTGGTTATAACTAGATTGTTATACCTACAAAATTGCAAAAGTCTGAATATATTACTGTCTTCTTTTTCCTACACCAAACTTACCTAGGCTAAGATACCATCTATCCCTATTTCTAACCGACTCGGGTGCTAAAATATCCTATTAATAGCATAATATTTCTACCAGGATCCCTGTCTATTTGTTCCTGTAACTGAAAGCAAAATTCATCTGAGTCACTAGTATTTCCGTCAGTCGGTTCTACAGGGGCGTGTACTACTATAACTGATTTATTGAAATTCTTTTCAATGAATTGAAGTTATTTAAATCGCTGAAACTATTTTCGCCTCAGGAAAAGCAATGATCCCAGATACCTGTGTAGGACGGGGATCACATATTTTCCCAAGTCTACACCAACGCACTTAAGCTGGCATAGAAACAGACAGCAAGAAGTCCCTAGGACCTCCATGAATGGAGGCTTTGTGCAATCCTTGGCCCATCTTGGTCACAACATGGTTTTCAGCACTTGGCGATGCACTTCTATCAACAAGACTCGAAATCCTGCACAGACAACGTCAAGCCTATAACATCCAACTCATTATATATTAATGCCTACAAATATTATATTACTACGGAGAGGCAGCTCATAATACATAAATTAGCTAGGATGAGGTTTTTCAGCTTGGAGATGCCCGCCAAAACATACCAAGCCCAGAAGAATTGTCCGTTAGTCAAATACCTTGTGAATGCTGTGTCGTTTACTAGGCTATTATCCCATCAAAGTGCGCCACTCCTCAAGTGGTAATAGATTTAACCGCAAGGTCCCCAGTGTGTCAGGTAACCCAAAATGGTTGAGGCAGCCCTTTGAAGAGGCCGTTGTCCATAGATCTGGATCTTACGCCCTGCTAAAGGTGTCCTCCTATAGAAGATCTTCCCGTGATGGTGTTCTGCATCACCATGCCATCTAACCCATTAATTAGGAGAAGGTTTGTAACTCGTGGGACTTTTGGATAAACCAGTGGACCGTTTTAACTGTAAATTTGAGGGACCTTCTGCTCCTCCACCTTTATTTATGACCCCGGGTGAGGGTGCCCCAGTTTCTAGTATGGACCCCTAGGGACAAGATCCCCGTTAGGTCCGTGCCTCTTATGGACGTACCATAAATAAAGCGTTCCCCTATCACCACCTGGGGATACGCTGAATGGCCTGGAGGAGGCCAGGAACATAAAAATCAAATTTATCAAAAATATTATGTTTCCTTCTATACATGGAGAATGATATAGTCTTCTGTGTGACTTTTTAATGATCAAATTACTACTGAGAAGTAAGAATAAAGGTATACAGAAGACTTTTTGTTTTTTTCATATAATATAACTCAACATTGGCTTGTAAAACTAGTGTCTAGCCGAACTTACTGATTTACTTCACCATTAGCTTATAAAACTAATGTATATACTAATGTAAAACTAATGTCTAGCCTGTTTTATTGATTTACTTCAACATTAGCTTGTAAAACTAATGAAAAAAAACTAATGTAAAACTAATATCTAGCCTAGTTTATTGATTTACTTCAACATTAACTTGTAAAACTAATGTCTAGCCTAATTTATTAATTTACTTCAATATTAACTTGTAAAACTAATGTAAAAAATAATGTAAAATTAATGTCTAGCCTAATTTATCGCTTCACTTCAGTATTAGCTTGCAAAACTAATGTCTAGCCTAATTTACTGAATTACTTCAACATTAGCTTGTAAAACTAATCTCTATCCTAATTTATTGATTCACTTTAACACTAGCTTGCAAAACTAATGTAAAACAAATGTCTTGCCTAATTTATTGATTTACTTCAACATTAGCTTGCAATACTAATGTAAAATTAATGTCTAGTCTAATTTATCAATTACTACAACATTAGCTTACAAAACTAATGCACAACTAATTTCTAGCCTAATTTATTGATTTACTTCAACATTAGATTGCAAAACTAATGTAAAATTGATGTCTAGCCTAATTTCTTGATTTATTTCAACATTTGGTTATACAAAGTCTGAAAAGTGGAGCTACCAACCCTTCAAGCTGTCACACCTACGCAATGTGGTTTCTGATTCTATTGAAGGGGTTACAGTAGCCAAGATTCCGTGACACAACTCTCTGGACTGTAATGACGTCATGAAACACCCCGTTTAAATAGAGAAGACTAATAGGCTTGACGCAAGTTGATCATTATATGGTTATCATTATGAATTACAAAAAGTTGGAAATGATGGAATGTATCAAATTGAAAAAAATATGAAAGACTTGTACTTAAAAGGATAAGAGACAGTTGCTTGTTTGATGGCTAGGATACGATTCTGATTTTGTTTCTTGGAATGCCACAGAAGAAGATCACAATGTCTGATATTGTTTATGTAATATTCATGTTCAAAGTCTCCAATCCCCTCTGTGATGATTTGAATAAAACAAAGAATTTTTGGACAAAATTCATCCCCACCATTTACTTTAAGGGAAAGCATGAAGTTGCTCTTTTTTATTGTATTCTTAAAAATACTATGATATCCTGAGAAAGGATCGTACATATGAGATTAAAGTATCACCAATTGACTTTTCTGACGAAGTTTTGGTGGGAGGTTATGACCCTGATGATTACCCCTTTGTTATTATACCCTATGAGGAATACAACAATATGCATGAGCTGTGTCGAGTTATCAGTAAAAAATTACTAGTTGGAAAAGGAAGGCATCACATTCAGCTATCTAATAGAACAGGAAATTTACATTACCAATCCATTTGAGAAGGAAACAATATGCATGAGCTGTGTCGAGTTATCAGTAGAAAAATTACTACTCGAAAAAGGATGGCATCACATTCAACTATTCAATAGAACAGGGAATTTACCTTACCAATCCATTTGAGAAGGAAAGAATTTTAATCAATGAGGATCTATACGCAAGGTTCTCGGTTTTAAGGATCGCATTATTAAAGCAAAAAATTTCATTGGAGAGCTTCAAGTTATCTATTTAGACTATGTACCCGAGGTCTCATCTGATAATTATATTTTTCTTTACGCATCCTCTGTCAAGACATCGAGGGTTGGTAATACCAACGTCCCCCTTCTACATATTCTTGAACAAAAAAACAGGCACGAGCAAATTCATCATTACAATATAAAGCACCTTTAATACATTCCAGTCATCACCTTGTATTCGGAGCTTTCTCAGTATACATTAACAAGTAAATCTGGAGATCCGCTAGCAATAACGAAAGGTTTAGCTGTAATTACATGTCATTTTCAACCCATTCAGTGAGATGGTTAATTGAAAATGTACTTTTATTGATCCTGATATTGATTGGTATGTTGCTACCCTTGGATCATGAAAATTCAGTCATGGATTGGGAATATTGCAGGGACCGTTTGTGATTTTCTGCCTACGGTCTCGGAAATTGGTTTGCTTAGTTGTTTCTCTGCATTACCCGTGGCAAAAAAATATATAGCCCGGTCGCCCCAGATTGTGCTTCTTCTAAACTAAATGATTTGGTCTCTGGGAAAGGTTTTAAATAAAGTTCTTCAGAATATCTCAGGTCAATACGCGATCCCTAAGCCAGCAATTTAAATCATGTCAAAGCGAAAAAATTTAGAAAGGGCAAGAAACACCACAACACAGAAATGGCAAATCTAGCACATAAAGAATCTCATCCTTTTGTCAACTAGTCTCTAAATCTTTTCAATGGAGAAAAATTTGATGTTAGTGCAAAACATGGTTACTGTGAACAATTTTATCCGCAAAAAACAGCTCTCAGAAAACATACGTTTTCAAATCTTTTCCAGTAAAGATTATTTCATAGATTTGATTCCTACATCGATAGATTTGCGCTTCGTTGTAAAAAATATAACAAAGAGAAGCTAAGTACAGCCAAGGAGTTATCCTACGAAAATTGTGTACATCAGTTTTAGACAAATCAGTGTCTCTATAATTAGAAAATTGGTGAACACGAGCAACAATCTTTCAAATTATGGAAGTTATACACAGTCTATGTTGATGACTTTAATATGCTGTAAGCTCTTGAGAGGACAGTGACTTGATTATGAATATAAAACAGACACTGCCACGAGCAATATTCTTTGAAAAGCGACAACAAATATTTTATAATAGGTTTGGGAGATAAATCATGCAAAAATTAAATATACCTTGAATATTTGCCCCTTATGTAAAGATTGATATAAAGTTACAACTTGCTTGTCCAATTTTATTTTGTGAAAAGTAGTCGGCACTGCACCCGATGTAACAGTCTCTCTCACCTCGGCAATGCTTCATCTATGAAAAAGCAGATAAAAGCAAAGGGACTTGGTGAGAGAGGCATGAAAAAATTTAGGTTCATTTAGGCTCACTTATCGTGGCATAACGATAAGTGAATTTAAATGAACCTAACTTTTTTCATGTCTCTCTCACCAAGTCCCCTTGCTTGAGCTGGTGTGCTGCCATCTATAACTAAAGATAAAAACAAGGCAGCAGAGGTGGTAGTGAAAATATGTCAATATGTATACTTTCTGAAATGTAAATGAAGCTATTTGAAAAAAGTGATGATTTAGGTTGGCTGAAGGTACCCGGGTCGAAATCAAATATTATTAATAAATTCAGATGTATTTTAAACATGTATATTCTTATTTCTGAAAACGAAAACCCAATTTGATTAAAAATCAAATATTATTAATGAAATAAGATTTATTTTAAACGTCGATTTTTCAATTTTCGAAAACTAAAACCCAAGTTTATTGAACAATTAAATATTATTAGTAAAATCTGATTTATTTTAAGCATAGGAGTCTTATTCCTGACAAATAAAACCTGACTTTATTAAAAATCAAATATTTTTAATAGAATCGGATGTATTTTAAACGTGGATGTTCTTGTCTAAGAAAACTGAAGCCTAACTTTATCAAAAAATAAAATATTATTAATAAAATCAGATGTATTTTAAACGTAGATATTCCTATTTCTAAAACTAAAACCCAACTTAGTTAAAAAATTAAATATTATTAATAAAATCAGATAAATTTTAAACGAGAATGTTCTTATTTCTGAAAATTAAAACCAAACATTATTAAAAAATAAAATATTATTAATAAAATCAGATGTATTTTAAATGTGGATGTTGTCATTTCTGAAAAGTAGAACCCAACTTTATTAAAAAATTAAACATTATTAACAAATCAAATTTATTTTAAACGTGATTGTTCTTATTTTTGATAACTAAAACCCAACTTTACTAAAAAATTAAAGCATTATTAATAAAACCAGATGTATTTTGAATATGGATACTGCTATATCCGAGAACTAAAATCCAACTTTATAAAACATTAAACATTATTAATTAAATTCGATGTATTTTAAACGTGAATGTTCTTGTTTCTGAAAACTATAACCCAACTTTATTTAAAAAAAATAGAATATTATTAATAAAATCTATGTATTTTAAACTTGAATGTTCTTGTTTCTGAAAAATAAAACACAACTTTATTTAAAAAACAATATTAATAAAATCAGATTTATTTTAAACGTGAATGTTCTTATTTCCTAAAACTGAAACCCAACTTTATTAGAAAACCAAATATCATTATTAAGATCAGATGTATTTTAAATGATGATGTTCTTATTTATGAAAACTAAAACCGAACTTTAAAAACAAATCAAATATAATTAATAAGCTCAGATGTATTTTAAACGTGAATATTCTTATTTCTGAAAACTAAAACCCCACTTTATTAAGAAATTAAATATTATTAAAAATTCAGATGTATTTCAACCGTGGATGTTCTCATTTCTGAAAAGTAGAATTCAACTTTATTAAAAAATTAAGTATTATTAGCAAAATCAGATGAATTTTAAACGTGGGTTTTCTTGTTTCTGAAAACTAAAACCCGAATTTCTTTAAAAATTAAATATTATTAATAAAATAAAATGTATTTTGAACGAGGATGTTCAAATTTTCGAAAACTAAAACCCAACTTTATCAAAAAATTAAATATTATTAGTAAAATCTGATGTATTTTAAATGTGAATGTTCTTATTTCTGAAAAGTAAAACCCAAATTTAGTTAAAAATCAAATATTATTAATAAAATCCTATTTATTTTAAACGTTGATGTTTCTATTTCTGAAAACTAAATTTCAACTTTGTTTAAAAAACGAATATTATTAATAAATCAGATTTATTTTAAACGTGAATTTTCTTATTTCTGAAAACTAAAACCTAACTTTGTTAAAAACTAAATATTATTAATAAAATCAGATGTATTTTAAACGTAAGTGTTCTTGTTTCTGAAACCTAAAACCCCACTTTATTATAAAAATACTATTAATACAGTCTGATGTATTTTAAACCTGGAGGTTCTCAGTTCTGAATATTAGAACCCAGCATTACTAAAAAATTCAATATTATTACTAAAATCATATGAATATTAAACGTTTATGTTCTTGTTTCTGAAATCTAAAACCCAACTTTATTCAAAAATTAGACATTATTAATAAAATTAGATGTATTTTAAACATGGATGTTCTTGTTTCTGAAAATTAAAACCCAACTTTTTTAAAAAATCAAGTATTTTTAACAAATCAGATGTATTTTAATTGCGGATATTCTTATTTTTGATGTCTAAAACCCAACTTTACTAAAAGATTGAAATATTATTAATAAAATCAGATGTATTTTAAAGATGGATATTCCTATATCCGAAAACTATAACCCAACTTTATAAAAAAAATAAATATTATTAATTAAATCATATGTATTTTAAACGTAAAAGTTCTTGTTTCTAAAAATTAAAGCCCAACTTTGTTGTAAAATCAAATATTATTTGTAAAATCAGATATATTTTAAACATGGATGTTCTTATTTCTGAAAGTTAAAATTCCAATTTATTAAAAAATCAAATATTATTAATAAAATTAGATGTATTTTAAACGTGGATGTTCTCATTTATGACAACTAGAACCCAACTTTATTAAAAAATTAAATATAATTACTAAAATCAGATGAATTTTAAACGTGGATGTTCTTGTTTCTGAAAACTAAAACCCAACTATATTAAAAAATTAAACATTATTAATAAAATAAGATGTATTTTAAACATGGATGTTCTTGTTTCTGAAAACTAAAACCCCACTTTATTAAAAATTCAAATATTATTAACATTATCAGATGTATTTTAAACGCAGATGTTCTTATTTTTGATAACTAAAACCCATCTTTATTAAAATAATTTAAATACTATTAATAAAATCAGATGTATTTTAAACGCTGATATTCCTATTTTCAAATTAATAGGATATTCCGAATGAAATTCCTATAATCGGCAGTCAGGAATTATGGCTTCTATAGATAAAGTTGATACTCCTCAAGAATTTAGAGCCGAGATCGTAAGAAAACTAAGCACCTTTAATGTGAGCTTGATTTGTAAAGACATTTCATAAAAAATGAGATTAAAATACTTTCAGATTTGAAAAAGGATACATTCCTTACTATCACCAGAGCGGATAAGCGGATACAAAAAAACTTGATTTTGATCCTACAGGTAAATATATAAAATCAACAAGAAAGGAATTGGAGTCAATGAAAAATAATTTTCACATTACCCCACAGTTTTATAACAAATATTATCCTAGGGGTTGTTCGGCACCCAAGATCTATGGTCTACCAAAAATTCATAAGACTGGAGCCCCCTTCCACCCCATTGCGTCAAAGTTTTCGTCACCTGTTTCGAAATTACGAAAATGGTTGTCGGTAGCATTGCGTCCACTTTTGGGATCACAAAGATCATATTAAAAAAATTCGACTGATCTTACTAATAAATTGAAAATTTTCACGTTGGAGGATAGTTCAATTCTTTGTAGTTTTGACGTTGTTTCCATGTATTCAAATTATGATTTAAAAAGGTGCGAGGACATTTAAAAAAGTAAATTAGAAAAACAATTTGATTTGATACAAGATATGACTTTAACCAGTTTGGATATTGAAGTCATTATGAAATTAATTATCCTAGTAAATGAATTTTCTTTTTATTTTGGTTTTAGAGGGGAGTTTTATAGACAAATTTTTGGGTTACCTATAGGGGCTTCTCTCTCTCCTTTATTGGCAAATCTTTTCATAGATGCTATTGAAACCTCCGCTATAAAAAGTTTTAGAATCTCCCCTTGTTTCTGGGGTAGGTTCATGGATGATGAGGTGTGCGTTTGGAAACATGGATTGGACTCCTTAGATCTATTTTGTAAGCATTTAAATAGTTTTGATAATAATATTAAATTTACAGTTGAGTTTGAGTAAAATAATAAATTACCCTTTCTAGATATTTTATTAATTAAAAGGGATCTCCATTTACTTTTCTCGATTTACAGAAAACCAACGCACAATGATAGGTATTTAAATTTTCATTCTTGCAATCCTATGTCGGTGAAACGGGGGGTTGTAATTTCACTAGTGGATAGAGCCTTTTGAATTTGTTCTCCGAAATTTCTGGATTCTGAATTGTTATACTTGAGGGATATTTTGTTTTGTAACAATTACCCAATTAAGTTCATTGCCAAAATAATTGAAAATAGACATATTAAACATGATAGTAGGGTTATTGGGGTTTCTCAGTCTTTAAATTTAGATGTATCAAAAAGTTTCATTTCATTGCCATATGTACCTGTTTTGGGTGAGAAACTTTCACGGGTTTTGCGTAAATTTAGTATTGATACATGTTTCCAATCGTTGAGGCCAATGGGTAGTTTCTTTAATACTGGTAAAGATTTAACACGGGGAAATCTAGTAAGTGGGGTGTATAAAATTCCGTGTTCTTGTGGAAAGTTCTATATTGGTAGGACTCACCAACAATTTGTTGAAAGGTTTATTGAACACCGAAATTCAATAGAAAAAACCCTACAATTAAGTAAGCCTCAAGAAGTTATTGCTTCAGCTTTAGCGGAACATATTTGGTTTCAACCAGATCACTTTGTAAAATTTGATGAGGCCTTAGCTATTTCAAATGATAAGGGATATACACAGTGGGCGAGAGAAGCCATTGAAATTAAAAAACATATGTTTGCTAACCTTTCAATAAATAGGGACACAGGTAGTTTAAATATTGACCCAATTTATAATAATCTTCTAAAGAGTGAATGAACAGTCAATACGGGAATTAAGATTATAGATAATAACCAGGGGACTGTTTTACCTGCTAGACCAAAACGAATGGCTTCAATAATAGCTAATCAAAGGACTATTTCGCAAGAGAATAGTTAAAGTACTTTCCATTTTTTTATTTTTCCGCAGTTGCTCTGGTGTTCTCACTGAAGTAACTCCTTATTAGCATCTTTTCCCTACGTGGATCAGTTTGCGCCAATTGTATATTTTTTGTTTTGGTGGTGGTTTTATTGGTTTTTTAGTTTTAAATTGATTTTTTTTTATCTTGTTCTTCTTCTGTCTTTCGTGCTGAAGATCCCTTGTTTTTGATACAGGCAAAATATCCGCGTTGTTTTGCATTTGTCTTTCTTTTCTCTCCACTGGCCACAGTCTCGTTTGTTGTGTTTTTTTTTCATTGAGATTTTTCTCTTTGTGGGTTTTTTGTTATGGCTGGCCAGTTCGGCTTTAGATCTTTCATTCGTCAATTGTACGGGCAGCAATTAGCCGCTTCTGCCAATTATTATTTGTCTTTGGTTAAAAAACATGGAAATTTGTTAAATCAACAAATTTTTTTTAAGAAATTGCAAGAAGGAATCGATGATTCCGAAATCTTTTAAAATATGTACCCATTTTGGAACTGAAAATGAAAGAAAATTAAAAACAAATTAAGCCTAATGGCTTTAAATCATGTAATTTCTGAACAAAAACAGAGACGTTTTCAACTGTCTAAGGACTTAAATTCTGTTGAAACCATTTTGAGGAATAACCTTCCATCTGACATTTTTATGCGAAATAAGGAAATGGCCATTAGATCTTTTCTTCATGATTTTCATTTGTCTAAGGTTCTTTTGGTTGACGAGTTTAATAAACTTTTGTTTAAGAAGTTCCAAGACTCAGATGTTTTTTATCCTCGTCATTTTCTGGGTCCAGCAATTAAAACTTTGTCTTCCTAACCTCTTAATATTCAACAGGAGACTGTTTTGTCGAAGGGTTCTAAGTTCTGTTTTCCAACACTAATCTCCTATTCAAAAATAATTTCAAAGGTTGAGTCAGGGATTATGGCTTCTATAAAGTTGATACTCCTCAAGAACTAAGAGCCGAAATCGTAAGAAAACTAAACACCTTTAATATGAGCTTAATTGGTAAAGACATTTCACAAAAAAATTACATTAAAATTCTTTCAGATTTTAAAAAGAATACATTCCTTGCTATCACCAGAGCGGATAAGGGAAACACGATTGTAATTATGAACACTGAAGATTATAATATTCAAATGAAATCCATTATTTCTGACACTATTACATACAAAAAACTTGATTTTGATCCTACAGATAAATATGTAAAATCAACAAGAAAGGAATTGGAGTCAATGAAAAATAATTTTCACGTTACCCCACAGTTTTATAACAAATAATATTCTAGGGGTTGTTCGGCACCCAAGATCTATGGTCTACCAAAGATTCATAAGACTGGAGCACCCCTCCGCCCCATTGTGTCAATGTTTTCGTCACCTGTTTCGAAATTAGGAAAATTGTTGTCGGTAGCATCGCGTCCACTTTTGGGAACACAAAGATCCTATTTAAAAAATTCGACTGATCTTACTAATAAATTGAGAAATTTCACGTTGGAGGATAGTTCAATTCCTTGTAGTTTCAACGTTGTTTCCATGTATTCAAATTGTGATTTAAAAAGGTGCGAGGACATTTTAAAAAGTGAATTAGAAAAACACTTTGATTTAATACAAGATGTGACTTTTGCCAGTTTGGATATTGAAGTCATTATGAAATTGATTATCCTAGTAAATGAATTTTTTTTTATTTTGGTTTTAGAAGGGAGTTTTATAGACAAATTTTTGGGTCACCTATGGGGGCTTCTCTCTCTTCTTTATTGGAAAATCTTTTCATAGATGCTATTGAAACCTCCGCTATACACAGTTTTAGAATCTCCCCTTGTTTCTGGGGTAGGCCCATGGATGATGTGGTATGCGTTTGGAAACTTGGATTGGACTCCTTAGACCTATTTTCCAAGCATTTAAATAGTTTTGATAATAATATTAAATTTACAGTTGAGTTTGAGGAAAATAATAAATCACCCTTTCTAGATATTTTATTTATTAAAAGAGATCTCCATTTACTTTTCTCGATTTAGAGAAAACCAACTTACAATGATAGGTATTTACATTTTCATTCTTGCCACCCTATGTTGGTGAAACGAGGGGTTGTAATTTCACTAGTGGATAGAGCCTTTAGAATTTTTTCCCTGGAATTTCTGGATTCGTAATTGTTATACTTGAGGGATATTTTGTTTTTTAATAATTACCCAATTAAGTTCATTGACAAAATAATTGAAAATAGACGTGTTAAACATGATAGTAGGGTTATTGGGGTTTCTCAGTCTTTAGATTTAGATGTATCAAAAAATTTCATTTCATTGCCATATGTACCTTGTTTGGGTGAAAAACTTTCACGGGTTTTGCGTAAATTTGGTATTGATACATGTTTCCAATCGTTGAGGCCAATGGGTAGTTTCTTTAATTCTGGTAAAGATTTAACAGGAAGAAATTTAGTAAGTAGGGTGTATAAAATTCTGTGTTCTTGTGGGAAGTTCTATTTTGGTAGGACTCACCAACAATTTGTTGAAAGGTTTATTGAACACCGAAATTCAATAGAAAAAACCCTACAATTAAGCAAGCCTCCAGAAACTTTCGCTTCAGCTTTAGCGGAACATATTTGGTTTTAACCAGATCACTTTGTAAAATTTGATGAGGCCATAGCTATTTCAAATGATAGAGGTATACACAGTGGGTGAGAGAAGCCATTGAAATTAAAAAACATATTTTTGCTAACCTTTCAATAAATAGGGACACAGGTAGTTTAAATATTGACCAAATTTATGATAATCTTCTAAAGAGTGAATCAACAGTCAATTAGGGAATTAAGATTATAAATAATCACAAGGGGACTATTTTACCTGCTAGACCAAAACGAATTGCTTCAACAATAGCTAATAAAAAGATTATTTTGCAAGAGAATAGTTAAAGTAATTTCCATTTTTTATTTTTCCGCAGTTGCTCTGGTGTTCTCACTGAAGTAACTCCTTATTAGCATTTTTTCCCTACGTGGATCAGTTTACGCCAATTGCATATTGTTTATTTTGGTGGTGGTTTTATTGGTTTTTTAGTTTTAACTTGATTTTTTTTATCTTGTTCTTCTTCTCTCTTTCGTACTGAAGACGCCTTGCTTGTGATACAGGCAAAATATCCGCGTGGTTTTGCATTTGGTCTTTTCTTTTCTCTCCACTGGCCGCAGTCTCGTTTGTTGTGTTTTTTTTCATTGCGATTTTTCTCTTTGTTGGTTTTTGTCATGGCTGGCCAGTTCGGCTTAAGATCTTTCATTCGTCAATTGTACGGGCAACAATTAGCCGCCTCTGTCAATTATTTGTCTTTGGTTAAAAAACATGCAAAATTTGTTAAATCGACAAATTTCTTAAAAATTGCAAGAAGGAATCGGTGATTCCGAAATCTTTTAAAATATGTACCCATTTTGGAACTAAAAATGGAACAAAATTAAAAAAAAAACAAATTAAGCCTAATGGCTTTAAATCACGTAGTTTCTGAACAAAAACAGAGACGTTTTCAATTGTCTAAGGACTTAAATTCTGTTGAAACCCTTTTAAGGAATAACCTTCCATCTGACATTTTTATGCGAATTAAGGAAATGGTCATTAGATCTTTTCGCCATGATTTTCATTTGTCTAAGGTACCCAAGATCTATAGTCTACCAAAGATTCATAAGACTGGAGCCCCCTCCACCCCATTGTGTCAACGTTTTCGTCACCTGTTTCGGAATTAGGAAAATGGTTGTCGATAGCTTTGCGTCCACTTTTGGGAACACAAAGATCATATTTAAAAAATTCGACTGATCTTACTAATAAATTGAGAAATTTCACGTTGGAGGATAGTTCAATTCTTTGTAGTTTCGACGTTGTTTCCATGTATTCAAATTGTGATTTAAAAAGGTGCGAGGACATTTTAAAAACTAAATTAGAAAAACACTTTGATTTAATACAAGATGTGACTTTAGCCAGTTTGGATATTGAAGTCATTATGAAATTAATTATCCTAGTAAATGAATTTTCTTTTTATTTTGGTTTTAGAGGGGAGTTTTATAGACAAATTTTTGTGTAACCTATGGGGGCTTCTCTCTTTCCTTTATTGGCAAATATTTTCATAGATGATATTGAAACCTCCGCTATGCACAGTTTTAGAATCTCCCCTTGTTTCTGGGGTAGGTTCATGGATGATGTGCTGTGTGTTTGGAAACATGGATTGGACTCCTTAGACCTATTTTGTAAGCATTTAAATAGTTTTGATAATAATATTAAATTTACAGTTGAGTTTGCGGAAAATAATAAACCACCCTTTCTAGATATTTTATTAATTAGAAGGGATCTCCATTTACTTTTCTCGATTTAAAGAAAACCAACGCACAATGATAGGTATTTAAAATTTCATTCTTGCCACCCCATGTCGGTGAAACGGGGGTTGTAATTTCACTAGTGGATAGAGCATTTAAAATTTGTTCGCAGGAATTTCTGGATTCGGAATTGTTATACTTGAGGGATATTTTGTTTTGTAATAATTACCCAATTACGTTCATTGACAAAATAATGGAAAATAGACGTTTTAAACATGATAGTACGGCTATTGGGGTTTCTTAGTCTTTAGATTTAGATGTATTAAAAATTTTCATTTCATTGCCATATATACCTTGTTTGGGTGAGAAACTTTCACCGGTTTTGCGTAAATTTGGTATTGATACATGTTTCTAATCGTTGAGGCTAATGGGTAGTTTCTTTAATTCTGGTAAAGATTTAACCCGGGGAAATTTAATAAGTGGTGTGTATAAAATTCCGTGTTTTTGTGGGAAGTTCTATATTGGTAGGACCCACCAACACTTTGTTGAAAGATTTATTGAACACCGAAATTCAATAGAAAAAACCCTACAATTAAGCAAGCCTCCAGAAACTTTCGCTTCAGCTTTAGTAGAATATATTTGGTTTCAACCAGAACAATTTGTAAAATTTGATAAGGCTTTAGCTATTTTTAATGATTAGAGGTATACACAGTGGGCGAGAGAATCCATTGAAATTAAAATACAAATGTTTGCTAACCTTTCAATAAATAGGGAAACAGGTAGTTTAAATATTGACCTCATTCATGATAATCTTTTAAAGAGAAAATCAACAGTCAATAAGGGAATTAAAATTATAAATAATCAACAGGGGACTGTTTTACCTGCTAGACCAAAACAAATTGCTTCAATAATAGCTAATAAAAGGATTATTTTGCAAGAGAATAGTTAAAGTAATTTCCATTTTTTATTTTTCCGCAGTTGCTCTGGTGTTCTCACTCAAGTAACTCCTTATTAACATCTTTTCCGTACGTGGATCAGTTTGCGCCAATTGTATATATTTTTTTGGTGGTTGTTTTATTGTTTTTTAGTTTTAACTTGTTTTTATTATCTTGTTCGTTTTCTGTCTTTCGTGCTGAAGACGCCTTGTTTGTGATACAGGCGAAATATCCGCGTTGTTTTGAAATTGTCTTTGCTTTTCTCTCCACTGGCCGCAGTCTCGTATGTTGTGCTTTTTTTCATTGAGATTTTTCTCTTTTTTGGTTTTTTGTCATGGCTGGCCAGTTTGGCTTAAGATCTTTCATTAATCTAATTTTATAAATAATATTTAGTTTTTAATAAAGTTGGGTTAATTTTCGAAAATAGCAATATCCGCGTTTAAAATATATCTGATTAAGTTGGGTTTTAGTTTTCAGAAACAAGAACATCCACGTTTAAAATCATCTGATTTTAGTAATCATATTCAATTTTGTAATAAAGTTGGGTTCTGTATTCAGAAATGAAAACAACTACGTTTAAAATACATATGATTTAATTAATAATATTTAATTTAATTATAAAGTCGGGTTTTAGTTTTCGGATATAGTAATATCCACGCTTAAAATACATCTGATTTTATTAATAATAATTCAATTTTGTACTAAAGTTGGGTTTTATCAAAAATAAGAACATCCGCATTTAAAATACATCATATTTGTTAATAATACTTGATTTAAAAAAAAAAAAATTGGGTTTTAATATTCAGAAACAAGAACATTTATGTTTAAAATACGTCTTATTTTATTAATATTTTTAACTTTTAAATAGAATTGGGTTTTAGTTTTCAGAAACAGGAAAATAAACGTTTAAAATTCATTTGATTTTAGTAATAGTGTTTAATTTTTTAATAAAGTTGGGTTCTAGTCTTCAGAAATTATCAAAACCACGTTTAAAATACATCTGACTTAATCAATATTATTTGATATTTTAGTAAGTGGAGTTTTAGTTTTCAGAAATAAGAACACTCACGTTTAAAATACATCTGATTTTATTAATAATATTTAATTTTTTACAAAGTTGGGTTTTATTTTTCAGAAATAAGAACATTCAAGTTTGAAAAACATCTGATTTTATTAATAATATTCGTTTTAAAAATAAAGTTATGTTTGAATTTTCAGAGAAAAAAACATCCGCGTTTAAAATATATCGGATTTTGTTAATAATATTTGATTTTTTAATAAATTTGGGTTCTAATTTTTAGAAATGAGAACATCCACGTTTAAAATTCATCTGATTTTTTAAAATAATATTTGATTTCTTAATAAAGTGGGGTTTTAGTTTTCCGAAATAAGAACATTTACGTTTAAAATACATCTCATTTTATTAATAATATTTAATTTTTTAATAAAGTTCGGTTTTAGTTTTCAGAAATAAGAACATTAGCGTTTAAAATACATCTGAATTTAAAAATGATATTTGATTTTCTAATAAAGTTGGGTTTTAGTTTTTTGAAATAAGAACATTCACGTTTAAAACACATATGATTTTATTAATAATATTTGTTTTTTTTTATATATAGTTGGGTTTTACTTTTCAAAAATAAGAACATTCACGTTTAAAATACATAGATTTTATTAATAATATTCGATTTTTTAAATAAAGTTGGGTTCTAGTTTTCAGAAATAAGAATATTCATGTTTAAAATACATCTGAATGAACTAATAATATTTAATTTATTTATAAAGTTGACTATTAGTTTTCGGATGTAGGAATATCAATGTTTAAAATACATCCGATTTTATTAATACTATTTAAATTTTTAGTAAAGATGGGTTTTAGTTATGAAAGAAAGAAAATCCGCGTTTGAAATAATCTGATTTTATTAATAATATTTGATCTTTTAATAAAGTGGTGTTTTAGTTTTCAGAAATAAGATTATGCAAGTTTAAAATACATCGGATTTTACTAATAATATTTTATTTTTTAAGAATTTTGGGTTTTAGTTTTCAAAAACAAGAACATTCAAGTTTAAAATACATCTGATTTTATTAATAATATTTAATTTTTTACAAAGTTGGGTTTTATTTTTCAGAAATAAGAACATTCAAGTTTGAAAAACATCTGATTTTATTAATAATATTTGATTTTTTAATAAAGTTCGGTTTTAGTTTTCAGAAATAAGAGCATTAGCGTTTAAAATACATCTGAATTTAATAATGATATTTGATTTTCTAATAAATTTGGATTTTAGTTTTCGGAAATAAGAACATTCACGTTTAAAACACATATGATTTTATTAATAATATTTGTTTTTTTTTAAATATAGTTGGGTTTTACTTTTCAAAAATAAGAACATTCACGATTAAAATACATAGATTTTATTAATATTTTTCGATTTTTTAAATAAAGTTGGGTTCTAGTTTTCAGAAATAAGAACATTCATGTTTAAAATAGATCTGAATGAATTAATAATATTTAATTTAATTATAAAGTTGGCTATTAGTTTTCGGATATAGCAATATCAATGTTTAAAATACATCCGATTTTATTAATACTATTTAAATTTTTTAGTAAAGATGGGTTTTAGTTATGACAAAAAGAAAATCCGCGTTTAAAATAATCTGATTTTAATAATAATATTTGATTTTTTAATAAAGTGGGGTTTTAGTTTTCAAAAATAAGATTATGCAAGTTTAAAATACATCGGATTTTACTTATAATATTTTATTTTTTAAGAATGTTGGGTTTTAGTTTTCAAAAACAAGAACATTCACGTTTAAAATACATCTGATTTTATGAATAATGTTTAATTTTTAATAAAGTCGGGTTTTAGTTTTTGGAAATAGGAATATCTACGTTTAAAATACTTCTGATTATGTTAATAATATTTCAATTTTCTTAAAAAAGTTGGGTTTAAACTATCAAAAATAAGAGCATCCGCGTTTAAAATAAATCTGATTTTGTTTATAATATTTGATTTTTTAATAAATTTGGGTTTCAGTTTTCAAAAATAGGAATATCAGCGTTTAAAATACATCTGATTTTATTAATAATATTTAAATTATTTTAATAAAGTTGGGTTTTAGTTATCAAAAATAAGAACATCCGCGTTTAAAATACATCTGATAATGTTAATAATATTTGAATTTTTAATAAAGTGGGGCTTTAGTTTTCAGAAACAAGAACATCCATGTTTATCTTATTTTATTAACAATGTTTAATTTTTAATATAGTTGGGTTTTAGTTTTCAGAAACAAGAACATCCACGTTTAAAATACATCTGATTTTATGAATAATGTTTAATTTTTAATAAAGTTGGGTTCTAGTTGTCATAAATGGGAACATCCACGTTTAAAATACATCTAATTTTTTTTTAATAATATTTGATTTTTTAATAAAGATGAGTTTTAATTTTCAGAAATAAGAACATCCATGTTTAAAATATATCTGATTTTTCAAATAATATTTGATTTTGCATCGAAGTTGGGCTTTAGTTTTTAGAAATAAGAACATTAACGTTTAAAATACATATGATTTAATTAATAATATTTATTTTTTTTTATAAAGTTGGGTTTTAGGTTTCGGATATAGGAATATTCATGTTTAAAATACATCTGATTTTATTAATAATATTTCATTTTTTAGTAAACTTGGGTTTTAGATATCAAAAATAAGAATATCCGCAATTACAATACATCTGATTTGTTAAAAATACTTTATTTTTAAAAAAGTTGGGTTTTAAATTCAGAAATAAGAACATCCATGTTTAAAATACATCTTATTTTATTAATAATGCTTGATTTTTTAATAAAGTTGGGTTTTAGTTTCAGAAACAAGAACATAAACGTTTAATATTCATCTGATTTTAGTAATAATATTGAATTTTTTAATAATGTTGGGTTCTAATATTCAGAACTGAGAACCTCCAGGTTTAAAATACATAAGAATTTAGTAATGATATTTAATTTTTTAATAAAGTGGGGTTTTAGGCTTCAGAAATAAGAACACTCACGTTTAAAACACATCTGGTTTTACTAATAATATTTAATTTTTTAACAAATTTAGGTTTTAGTTTTCAGAAATGAGAGCATTCACGTTTAAAATACATCTGATTTATTAATAATATTCGTTTTTTAAACAAATTTAGGTTTCAGGTTTCAGAAATAGAAACATCAAATTTTAAAATAAATTGGATTTTATTAATAATATTTGATTTTTAAATAAAGTTGGGTTTTAATTTTCAGAAACAAGAACATTCACGTTTAAAATACATCAGATTTTACTAATAATATTTAATTTTTTAATAAAGTTGGGTTTTAGTTTTCGAAAATTTGAATATTCTCGTTCAAAATACATCTTATTTTATTAGTAATATTTAATTTTTTAATAAAGTTGGGTTTTAGTTTTCAGAAACAAGAAAATCCACGTTTAAAATTCATCTGATTTTGCTAATAATACTTAATTTTTTAATAAAGTTGAATTCTACTTCTCAGAAATGAGAACATCCACGTTTAAAATACATCTGATTTTCTAAATAATATTTAATTTCTTAATAAAACGGGGTTTTAGTTTTCAGAAATAAGAATATCCTCGTTTAAAACACATCTGATTTTATTAACTATATTTGATTTTTTTAAGAAAGTTAATTTTTAGTTTTCAGAAATAAGAACATCATCATTTAAAATACATCTGATTTTAATAATGATATTGGGTTTTCTAATAAAGTTGGGTTTTAGTTTTAGGAAATAAGAACATTCACGTTTAAAATAAATCTGATTTTGTTAATATTATTTTTTAAAAATAAAGTTGGATTTACTTTTCAGAAACAAGAAGATTCAAATTTAAAATACATAGATTTTCTTAATAATAGTCTATTTTTTTAAATAAAGTTGGGTTATAGTTTTCAGAAACAAGAACAATCACGTTTAAAATACATCGGATTTAATTAATAATGTTTAATTTTTTATAACTTTTGATTTTAGTTTTTGGATATAGAAAATATCCATGTTTAAAATACATCTGATTTTATTTATAATGTTTCAATTTTTTAGTAAAGTTGGGTTTTAGTATAAGAACATCCACGGTTAAATAAAATTTGATTTGTTAATAATATTTAAATTTTTATTAGTTGGGTTCTACTTTTCAGAAATGAGAACATCCACGTTTAAAATACATCTGATTTTATTAATAATTTTTTATTTTTTAACAATGTTGGGTTTTAGTTTTCAGAAATAAGAACAATCACGTTTAAAATACATCGGATTTAATTAATAATATCTAATTTTTTAACAAAGTTGGGATTTTAGTTTTTGTAAATATGAATATCTACGTTTAAAATAAATCTGATTTTATTAATATTATTTCAATTTTTTAGTAAAGTTAGGTTTTATTTATCAAAAATAAACACATCCACGATTCAAATAAATCTGTTTTTTGTTAATAATATTTGATTTTTTAATAAAGTTGGGTTTTAGTTTACAGAAAAAAGAACATCCACGTTTAAAATTCATCTGATTTTAGTAATAATATTTAATTTTTAAAGAAAGTTGGGTTCTAATATTCAGAAATGAGAACATCCACTTTTAAAACACATCTGATATTATTAATAATATTTGATTTTTTAATAAAGTTTGGTTTTAGTTTTTAACAATAAGAGCATTCACGTTTAAAATGCATCTGATTTTATTACGAATCTTCGTTTTTTTTAAGTAGAGTTAGGTTTTAGTTTCAGAAATAAAAACATCCACGTTTAAAATATATAAGATTTAATTAATAATATTTTATTTTCTAATGAAGTTGGGTTTTACTTTTTGGAAATTAGAATATTCACGTTTAAAATACATCTGATTTTATTAATTATATTCGATTTTGTAATAAAGTTGGGTTTTAGTTTTCAGAATTAAGAATGTTAGGGTTTTAAAAACATCTGATTTTATTAATAATATTTGATTTGTTAATAAAGTTTGGTTTTAGTTTTAGGAAATAAGAACATTCAAGTTTGAAATACATCTCATTTTATTAAAAATATTCGATTTAAAAAAAAGTTAGGTTTTAGCTTTTAGAAACAAGAACATCCACGTTTAAAATACATCTGATTTTATTAATAATATTTGATTTTTTAACAAAGTTGGATTTTAATTTTCAAAAATAAGAATATTCACGTTAAAAATAAATAAATTTTAATTATAATAATAGATTTTTTAAAATAAAGTTTGGATATAGTTTTCAGAAATAAGAACATATACGTTTAAAATACATCTGATTTTATCAGTAATATTTAATTTTTAACAGTATTTGATTTTTTAATAAATCTGGGCTATAGTTTTCAGAGATAAGAACATCCACGATTAAAATAGATCTGATTTAGTTAATAATTTTTATTTTGTTTTAATAAAGTTTGGTTATAGTTTTAAGAAATAAGAACATCTACAATTAAAATACATCAAATTTTATTAATGATATTTAATTTTTTTATACAGTTGGGTTTTAGTTTTCAGAAATAAGAACATTCATTATTATAATACATCTTATTTTATTAATAACAGTTAAATTTTAATAAATTTTGGTTTTAGTTTCAGAAATAAGACATCTGATTTTAATGTTTTAATAAAGTTGAGTTTTAGTTACCGAAACACGAACATCCACGTTTAAAATATATCTGATTTTATTAATAATATTTTATTTTTTAAAAAAGTTAGGCTTCAGTTTTCTTAAACAAGAACATCCACGTTTAAAATACATCCGATTCTATTAAATATATTTGATTTTTAGTAAAGTCAGGTTTTAGTTGTCAGAAATAAGACTGCTCTGCTTAAAATAAATCAGATTTTACCAATAATATTTAATTGTTTAATAAACTTGGGTTTTAGTTTTCAAAAATTGGAACATCCACGTTTAAAATACATCTTTATTAATACATTACATTAAAAATATTTGATAATTAATCGAATTGGGTTTTCGTTTTCAGAAATAAGAACATACAGGCTTAAAACACATCTGATTTTATTATTAATATTTTATTTTGACCCGGGTACCTGCAGCCAGCCTAAACCAGCACTTTTTTCAAATAGCTTCATTTACATTTCAGAAAGCATACATACTGACATATTTTCACTACCACCTCAGCTGCCTTGTGTTCATCTTTAGTTATAGATGCAGCAAACTAGCTCAAGCAAGAAGACTTGGTGAGAGAGACATGAAAAAAGCTAGGTTCATTTAAATTCACTTATCGTTATGCCACGATAAGTGAGCCTAAATGAACCTAAATTTTTTCATGCCTCTCTCACCATGTCCCTGCGCTTTTCTCTGTGTTTCCATAGATGAAGCATTACCGAGGTGAGAGAGACTGTTAAATCGGGTGCAGTGCCAACTAGTTTTCACCAAATAAAATTGGACAAAGCAAGTTGTAACTTTATATCAATCTTTACATTAGGGGCAAATATTCAAGGTATATTTAATTTTTCATGATTTATCTCCCAAACCAATTATAAATTATTAGTTGTCGCATCTCTAAGAATATTTCTCGTGGCAGTGTCTGTTTTATATTCATAATCAAGTGCCTTTCCTCTCAAGAGCTTAGAGCATATTAAAGTCATCAACATAGACTGTGTACAACTTCCACATCGTGAAAGATTCACCAATTTTCTAATTATAGAGACACTGATTGGTCTAAAAATATCGATGATTTACACAATTTTTGTAGGATAACCCTTCGGCTGTACTTAGCTTCTCATTGTTAGATTTTTTACAACGACAAGCAAATCTATAGATGTAGGAATCAAACCTATGAAATAATCTTTACTGGAAAAGATTTGAAAACGTATGTTTTCTGAGAGCTGTTTTTTGCGGATAAAATTGTTCACAGTAGCCATGTTTTACACTAACATCAACTTTTCCTCCATTGAAAAGATTTAGAGACTAGTTGACAAAAGGATGAAATTCTTTATGTGCTAGATTTGCCATTTCTGTGTTGTGGCGTTTCTTGCTCTTTGTAAATTTTTTCGCTTTGACGTGATTTAAATTGCTGGCGGAGGGATTACGTATTGACCTGAGATATTCTGAAGAACTTTCTTTAAAACCTTTCCCAGAGGCCAAGTTCAGAAGAAGCACAATCTGGGGCAACCGGGCTATATATTTTTTTGCCGCGGGTAATGCAGAGCAAAACAACTAAGCAAACCAATTGCCGAGACCGTTGCCAGAAATTCACAAACGGTCCCTGTAATATTCCCAATCCATGACTGAATTGTCATGATCCAAGAGTAGCAACATATCAATCAATATCAGGATCAATAAAAATACATTTTTCACTAACCATCTCACTGAAAGAGTTGAAAATGACATGTAATTACAGCTAAACCTTTCGATATTGCTAGAGGATCTCCAGATTTACTTCTTAATGTATACTGAGAAAACTCCGAATACAAGGTGATGACTGGAATGTATTAAAGGTGCTTAATATTGTAGTGATGAATTTGCTTGTGCCTGATTTTTTGTTCAAGAATATGTAGAAGGGGGACGTTGGTATTACCAACCCTCGATGTCTTGACAGAGGACGCGTAAAGAAATATATAATTATCAGATGAGACCTCGGGTACATAGTCTAAATAGATAACTTGAAGCTTTCCAATGAAACTTTTTGCTTTAATAATGCGATCCTTAAAACCGAGAACCTTACGTAGATCCTCATTGAGTAAAATTCTTTCCTTCTCAAATGGATTGGTAATGTAAATTCCCTGTTCTATTGAATAGTTGAATGTGATGCCATCCTTTTTCGACTAGTAATTTTTCTGCTGATAACTCGACACACCTCATGCATATTGTTTCCTTCTCAAATGGATTGGTAATGTAAATTTCCTGTTCTATTGAAAAGTTGAATGTGATGCCTTCCTTTTTTGACTAGTAGTTTTTCTACTGATAACTCGACACAGCTCAAGCATATTGTTTTATTCCTCATAGGGTATGATAACAAAAGGGTAGTCATCAGGGTCATAACTTCCCACCAAAACTTCGTCAGAAAAGTCAAAGGGTGATACTTTAATCTCATATGTACGATCCTTTCTCAGGATATCATACTATTTTTAAGAATACAATAAACAAGAGCAACTTCATGCTTTCCCTTAAAGTAAATGGTAGGGGAGAGTTTTGTCCAAAAATCCTTTGTTTTATTCAAATCATCACAGAGGGGATCGGAGACATTAAACACAAATGTTACATAAACAATATTAGACATTGTGATCTTCTTCAGTGGCATTCCAAGAAACAAAATCAGAATCGTATCCCATCATTTCCAACTTTTTGTAATTCATAATGATAACCACATAATGATCAAATTGCGTCAAGCATATTAGTCTTCTTTATTTGAAACGGGTTGTGTTATGAGGTCATTACAGTCCAGAGGGCTATGTCACGGAATCTTGGCAACTGTAACCCTTTCGATAGAATCAGAAACCGCATTGCGTAGGTGTGACAGCTTGAAGGGTTGGTAGCTCCACTTATCTGACTTTGTATAACCAAATGTTGAAATAAATCAATAAATTAGGCTAGACATCAATTTTACATTAGTTTTGCAATCTAATGTTGAAGTAAATCAATAAATTAGGCTAGAAATTAGTTGTACATTAGTTTTGTAAGCTAATGTTGAAGTAATTAATAAATTAGGTTAGACATTAATTTTACATTAGTTTTGCAAACTAATGTTGAAGTAAATCAATAAATTACGCTAGACATCAGTTTTACATTAGTTTTGTAAGCTAATGTTAAAGTAAATCCATAAATTAGGCAGAACATTTGTTTTACATTAGTTTTGCAAGCTAGTGTTGAAGTGAATCCATAAATTAGGCTAGACATTAGTTTTACTAGCTAATGTTGAAGTAATTCAGTAAATTAGGCTAGACATTAGTTTTGCAAGCTAATACTGAAGTGAAGCGATAAATTAGTCTAGACATTAATTTTACATTAGTTTTTTACGTTAGTTTTACAATCTAATGTTGAAGTAAATCAACACATTAGGCTATACATTAGTTTTGCTTTAGTTTTGCAAGCTAATGTTGAATTGAATCGATAAATTAGGCTAGACATTGATTTGACATTATTTTTTACATTAGTTTTACAAGTTAATGTTGAGGTAAATCAATAAAACAGGCTAGACATTTGTTTCACAATAGTATTTACATTAGTTTTATAAGCTAATGTTGAAGTAAATCAGTAAGTTCGGCTAGACACTAGTTTTATAAGCCAATGTTGAGTTATATTATATATAAAAAAAAAAGTCTTCTGTATACCTTTATTCTGTTTCTCATTAATAATTTGATGTTTAAAAAGTCACACAGAAGACTATATCATTCTCCATGTATAGAAGGAAACATAACATTTTTGATAAATTTGATTTTTATGTTCCTGGCCTCCTCCTGACCTTTCAGCGTATCCCCAGGTGGTGATAGGGGAATGCCCTAAAGATATTTAGGGTACCTCCGTAAGAGGCACGGACCTAAAGGGGACCTTGTCCCTAAGGGTCCATACTAGAAACTGGGGCACCCTCACCCGGGGTAATAAATAAAGGTGGAGGAGAAGAAGATCCCTCAAATTTACAGTCAAAACGGTCCACTGGTTTGTCCAAAAGTCCCATGAGTTACAAACCTTCTCCTAATTATTGGGTTAGATGGCATGGTGATGCAGAACACCGTAGGCACCAAGAAAAGATCACGTAACTTGACCTAGCTTTCACTTCTCGGCTGTGGTCGCTATACTACACAAGTATATAATGAGGGCTCTGGTCAAGGTACAATACTCTTTAGCAATTGAGCATACTAAAAAGTTGAAACTAATAAAGATGTCAAGAAAGGAATTTTAATATAGAAATTCAGAAATCCTTAGAAATCACCTACTGATGTGGTTATGGATTTGAACATTCAGGGCCCACAACCGTTAATGACCCTAAGATCAAGGTCCTTAATCTTCAAGGTTAAGGACCTTGACCTTATTTTTTGACTTACAAAATTATTCTGCTTTTTTTACGTTCTTAAAATGAAATGAAATATGCTTGCGACTGTAAAGAAAATATTCAAGGTTAAGGACCTTGACCTAATTTTTGGACTTAAAAAATTATTCTGCTTTTCTTAAGTTCTTAAAACGAAACAAAATATGCTTCTGACTGTACCAGTGGTACTCAATGGCTGCTCATCGACACTATGCGACTGTACCGGTGGCACTCTGTGGCTACTTATCAAGACTAACTAGTCTAATATGTGTATTAAATCAGTAGTTTTCTTACATAAGAAGGATAACCTTCGATATCATATTTTAAAAAAAGGTGAAGATGAATTATTCGACAAAAGTATGTGCACTCTATAAAACCATCGTTGCGTTGAACTGGAGTACCCAAGAATTATAATCGTCTAAATGGTGAATATGCGAGAGTATTATTACCAGAGAAGTTAGTGCTCAAAGAGACTGCAAACATGAAACTAATTGTAGATGATAGGGGACAACTCCTTGCTACTGTCGCTGGTAACATATTACCTGTTGATACATCCCATCGTCATCTTTCTGGTATTATTATTTTAAAGAAAATAAGAAGACGACAGACATATTTCTGCACTAATGTAAATAATCATATCTTGTCTACGTCCCAGAACAGTTATTTGTGTAAAAATAATGTGAAAATAGACAGTGAAATCACAGGCAAAATAAAAAGAGTATTGGTAGCCTACATTGTAAATGAATCTAAAGTTGACTTGATGAAAAATGAATGTAATGTGTTCATTATTTTTAGTGTAAGATAGCCCATCAAACTCTTAGAATGTCCATTAAAAGTTAGAGAGATATAAGAAAAGGATTTTTCAGAGATTCTGTTCTTTCCCAAGGGGTTGCCCTAGCCTAGTCCAAAATGTGAGGAAATTACTAAATTGCAAACACACATTTGCAATATTAGTGATTCCAGATATTCTCCACATATGTTTTATAGGCAAGAAATTAAGGTTATATCTGTTGTTTCCCAAGGGGTTGCCCTAGCTTTAGCCAAAAATGCAAGGAAATAACTAAATGGCACACACTCATTCGCAATATTAGTGATTGCATATATTCCTCATGAATGTTTTATGGGCAAGACATTGAGGTTGTTTCTATTGTTTTCAAAGGGGTTGCCATAGCTTAAAAATGTAAGGAAACAACTAAATTGTCCACTTGCATTCGCAATATTAGTGATTGCAAATATCCCCCATGTATGTACTGTTGGCGAAAAATTAAGATAATTTCTGTTGTTTCCCACGGGATTGTCTTAGTTTTAGTCCAAAATGCAAGGTAATAACTTAACTTCACACATACATTAGCAATATTAATGATTACAGATATTCCCCATGTATGTTTTGCCGGAAACAATTTATGGTTATTTATGTTGTTTCTAAGTGGCTTCCCCTAGCTTTCGTCTAAAATGCAAGGAACAAACTAAATTGCACATATCTTATTAATATTTGTTTATTATTTTGCTAAACTTGGGTTTTAGTTTTAAGAAATAAGAACATTCAGGTTCAAAATACATAAGACTCTCAACGTTAAAATAAATCTGAGTTTATTAATAATATTTGAATTTTTTAATAATGTTGGGTTTTAGTTATAAGAAATTAGAACACCCACGTTTAAAATATATCTGATTTTATTAATTATATTTTATATTTTAATAAAGTTGGGTTATAGTTTTCAGATATAGTAACATTAGCGTTTAAAATACATCTTAATTTAATAATAATATTTAATTTTTTAACAATATTAAATTTTTCAATTAATTTGGGCTATAGTTTTCGGATATAAGAACATATAACCACGGATATAGAGCATATAACCACGGATAACACAACGTTTAAAATACATTTGATTTAATTAATATTATTTAATTATTCATAATAAAGTTGGGTTTTAGTTTTCTGAAATAGGATCATCCACGCTTAAAATGCATCTGATTTTATTAATAATATTTGATTTTTGAATAAAGTTGGGTTTTTGTTTTCAGAAATAAGAACATCCACGTTTAAAATACATATGATTTTATTAATAATATTGGATTTTTTAAAATAAAGTTCGGTTTTAATTATCAGAAATAAGAATATCTACGTTTAAAAAACATATGATTTTATTTATAATTTGATTTTTAAATTACCGTATTTAATTTTTTAATAAGGTTTGGTTTTATTGTTCTAAAATAAAAAAAAACCATGTTTAAAATAAATATGGTTTTATTAGAAATATTAATTTTTTTTATAATATTTTATTTTTTAATAGAGTTGGGTTATACTTTTCGGAAATAATAAAATCCAAGTTTAAAATACATCTGATTTAATACATAATATTTGATTTTTTATAATAAAGTTGGGTTTTTACTTCAAAAACAAGAACATCTACGCTTAAAAGACATCCGATTCTATTTTTTTTATTTTATTAATAATATTTACTTTGTATAGTAAAGTTGGTTTTTTTTTCAGAAATAAGAACATCCAAGTATAAAATAAATCTGGTTTTATTGATTATATTTTATTTTTTGTAATAATATTGAGTTTTAGTTATCAGAAATAAGAACATCTACGTTTAAAATACATCTGATCCTATTAATAATATTGGACTTTTTAATAAATTTGGGTTTTAGTTTTCAAAAACGAGCATAGTAATGTTTAAAATACATCTGATTTTAGAAAAAATATTTAATTTTTATAATAAAGTTGGATTTTAGTTTTCAGAGACAAAATCATCCACATTTAAAATTCATCTGATTTTTTAAATAATATTTAATTTTTTAATAAAGTTGGTTTTTAGTTTTCAGAAACAAGAATTTTTTTCAATAGTATTTGATTTTTGTAATAAAGTTGGGTTATATTTTTTTAAAATACGAATATCCTCGTTTAAAATTCATCTGGTTTTGTTATTAATGTTTGATTTTTGAAATAAAGTTGGGTTATAGTTTTAAGAAATAAAAAATCCACGCTTAAAATTCTTCTGATTTAATTAATAATATTTGATTTTTGTTAATAAAGTTGGGTTTTAGGTTTCAGAGAAAGGATCATCCATGCTTAAAATACATCTGATTTTTTTTTAATAATATTTGATTTTTTTTAATAGAGTTAGGTTTTATTTTTTAGAAATAAGAACATCCATGTTTAAAGTACATCTGAATTTTTTGATGAAATTTTATTTTTGAATAATATTTAAGTTCTGAATAAAGTTGGGTTATAATTTTCAGAAATAAAAACATCTACGTTTAAAATAAATCTGATTTAATTAATAATGATTGATGTTACTTTATAAAGTTGGGTTTTATTTTTCAGAAATAGGATTATCCATACTTAAAATAAATCTGATTTTATTAATTATATTTGAATTCTTGATAAAGTTGGGTTCTAGTTTTCAGAAATAAAAACATTCACATTTAAAATACATCTGGTTTTATTAATGATATTTGATTTTTTAGTAAAGTTGGGTTTTAGTAACCAGAAATAATAACATCTACGTTTAGAATACATCTGATTCTATTAATAATTTTTGATAAAATGGGGTTTTAGTTTTCAGAGACAAGATCATCCACATTTAAAATTCATCTGATTTTTTAATAATATTTAATTTTTTAATAAAGTTGGCTTTTAGTTTTCAGAAATAAGAAATTTTTTCAATAATATTTGATTTTTGTAATAAAGTCGGGTTATATTTTTTTTAAATACGAATATACTTGTTTAAAATTCATCTGGTTTATTATTAATGTTTGATTTTTAGAATAAAGTTGGGTTACAGTTTTAAGAAATAAAAACATCCAGGCTTAAAATTCATCTGATTTAATAGATAATATTTGATTTTTGTTAATAAAGTTGGGTTTTAGGTTTCAGAAAAAGGATCATCCATGCTTAAAATACATCTGATTTTTTTAATAATATTTTATTTTTAATAAAGTTAGGTTTTATTTTTTAGAAATAAGAACATCCATGTTTAAAGTACATCTGAATTTATTGATGAAATTAAATTTTTAATAATATTTAAGTTTTTAATAAAGTTGGGTTATAGTTTTCAGAAATAAAAACATCCACGTTTAAAATACATCTGATTTAATGAATAATGATTGATGTTGCTTTATAGAGTTGGGTTCTATTTTTCAGAAATAGGATTATCCACACTTAAAATATACCTAATTTTATTAATAATATTTGAATTCTTGATAAAGTTGGGTTCTAGTTATCAGAAATAAAAACATTCACATTTAAAATACATCTGGTTTTTTAGTAAACTTGGATTTTAGTTATCAGAAATAAAAACATCTACGTTTAGAATAAATCAGATTCTATTAATAATTTTTGATTTTTGATAAAATTGGGTTTTAGTTTTCAGACACAAGAAAATTCACGTTTAAAATTCATCTGTTTTTATTGTAATGTTAGTTTTTTAATGAAGTTGGTTTTTAGTTTTCAAAAATAAGAAATTTGATCAATAATATTTAATTTTTGTAATAGTTTTAGGTTATAGTTTTTAAAAATGAGAACATCCTCGTTTAATTTCATCTTATTTTGTTGTTAATATCTTTTTTTTGAATAAAGTTGGGTTATAGTTTTAAAAAAAGAACATCCACCTTTAAAATGCATCTTATTTAATTAATAATATTTCATTTTTGACAATAAACTCAAGTTTTAGTTTTCAGAAATCATCCACGTTTAACATCCACGTTTAAAATACATTTGGTTTTATTAAGAATATATAATTTTTAATAAGGTTGGATTTTAGTTTTCAGAAACAAGAACATCTACGTTTAAAATTTATCTGATTTTATTAATAATATTTAATTTTTAATAAAGTTGGGCTCTATTTTTCAGAAATGAGGACATCAACGTTTAAAATACATCTAATTTTATTAATAATATTTGAACTTTTCAATAAAGTTGGGTTTTGTTTTCAGAAATGAGAACATGCATGTTTAAAAATATCTGATTTTATTAATAATATTTGCTTTTTTAGTAAAGTTGGGTTTTAGTGTTCAGAAATAAGAACATTCACGTTTAAAATTCATCTTATTTTATTAATAATATTCGCTTTTTTTTTAAATAGAGTTAGGTTTTAGTTTTTAGAAATAAAAACATCCACGCTTAAAATATATCTGATTTTATTAATAAAATTTCAATTTTTAATAAAGTTGGGTTTAACTTTTAAGAAATAAGGAAATTCACGTTTAAAACAGATCTTATTTTATTAATAGTATTCAATGTTTTTATAAAGTTCGGTTTTAGTTTTCAGGAATAAGAACATAACCGTTTGCAATACATTTGATTTTATTAATCATATTTTATTTTCTAATAAAGTTGGGTTTTAGTTTTCGGAAAAAAAGAACATTCACGTTTAAAATTTTTTATCTTATTAATAATATTTGTTTTTTTAAAATAAAGTTGGGTTTTACTTTTCAGAAATGAGAATATTCACGTTTAAAATACATGGATTTTATTAATAATATTCAATTTTTTTAAATAGAGTTGGGTTAAAGTTTTCAAAAATAAAAACATACGGTATATGTTTAAACAACATCTGATTTTTTAACAATATTAAATTTTTTTAAAATATTTGAGTTTTTAATAAAGCTGGGTTATAGTTTTCAGAGATAAGAACATCCGTTTTTAAATTACATCTGATTTATTTAATAATATGTAATTTTTTAATAAAGTTGGGTTATAGTTTCAGAAATAAGAACATCCGCGATTACAATACGTCAAATTTATTCATAATATTTAATTTCTTGATAAAGCTGGGTTTTCCGAAAGAGGAGCATCCCTGTTTAAAATATATCTTATTTTACTAATAATATTTACTTTTGTAATAAAATTAGGTTTTAGTTTTTGGCAACAAGAACATCCACGTTTAAAATACATCCATTTTTATTAAAAATATTGGATTTTTTTTATAAATTCGGGTTTCAATTCTCTGAAATAAGATCTTCCACGTTTAAAATACATCTGATTTTATTAATAATGTCTAATTTGTTAAAAAATTGGGTTTATAGTTTTCAGAAATAAGAATATTCACGATTAAAACACATCAAATTTTATTAACAATATTATTTTTTTTTTAATCTGGGTTTTAGTTTTCAAAAATAAGAGCATCCATTATTATAATAAATCTGATTTTATTAATAATATTTAGTTTTTTAATAAATTTAGGTTTTGTTTTCAAAAATAAGAATCTGATTTTAATTTCTTAGTAAAATTGAGTTTTAGTTTTAAGAAACACGAGCATCCACGTTTGAAAAATACCTGATTTTGTTAATAATATTTAATTTTGTAATAAAGTTAGGTTTTAGTTTTTTGCAACAATAACATCCACGTTTAAAATACATCCACTTTTATTAAAAATATTTAATTTTTGATAAACTTGGGTTTTAATTATCAGAAATAAGAACTGCCACGTTTAAAATGCATCTAATTTTATAAGAAACCAACAAAGAGAAAAATCTCAATGAAAAAAAACACAACAAACGAGACTGCAGCCAGTGGAGAGAAAAGAAAAGACAAATGCAAAACAACGCGGATGTTTCGCCTGTATCACAATTGGCTATTCATTATTGGCTATTATTGAAGCAGTTCGTTTTGGTCTAGCGGGTAAAACAGTCCCCTGGTGATTATTTATAATCTTAATTCCCTTATTGACTGTTGATTCACTCTTTAGAAGATTATCATAAATTGGGGCAATATTTAAACTACCTGTGTCCCTATTTATTGAAAGGTTAGCAAATATATGTTTTTTAATTTCAATGCCTTCTCTCGCCCACTGTTTATTCCCTTTATCACTTGAAATAGCTAAGGCCTCATCAAATTTTACAAAGTGATCTGGTTGAAACCAAATATGTTCAGCTAAAGCTGAAACAAAAGTTTCTGGAGGCTTGCTTAACTGTAGGGTTTTTTCTATTGAATTTCGGTGTTCAATAAACCTTTCAACAAATTGTTGGTGAGTCCAACTAATATAGAACTTCCCACAAGAACACGGAATTTTATAAATCCCACTTACTAAATTTCGTCGGATTAAATCTTTACCAGAATTAAAGAAACTCCCCATTGGCCTCAACGATTGGAAACATGTATCAATATCAAATTTACGCAAAACCCGTGATAATTTCTCACCCAAACAAGGTACATATGGCAATGAGATGAAACTTATTGATGAATCTAAATCTAAAGACTGAGAAACCCCAATAACCCTACTATCATGTTTAACACGTCTATTTTCAATTATTTTGTCAATGAACTTAATTGGGTAATTATTACAAAACAAAATATCCCTCAAGTATAACAATTCCGAATCCAAAAATTCCTGGGAATAAATTCTAAAGGCTCTATCCACTAGTGAAATTACAACCCCCTGTTTCACTGACATAGGGTGGCAAGAATAAATACCTTTCATTGTGCGTTGGTTTTCTGTAAATCGAGAAAAGCAAATGGAGATCCCTTTTAATTAATAAAATATCTCAAAATGGTAATTTATTATTTTCCTCCAACTCAACTGTAAATTTGATATTATTATAGAAACTATTTAAACGCTTACAAAATAGGTCTAAGGAGTTCTATCCATGTTTCCAAACGCACACCACATCATCCATGAACCTACCCCAGAAACAAGGGGAGATTCTAAAACTGTGTATAGCGGAGGTTTCAATAGCATCTATGAAAAGATTTGCCAATAAAGGAGAGAGAGAAGCCCCCATAGGTAAGCCAAAAATTTGTCTATAAAACTCCCCTCTAAAACCAAAATAAAAAGAAAATTCATTTACTAGGATAAGTAATTTCATAATGACTTCAATATCCAAACTGGCTAAAGTCTCATCTTGTATTAAATAAAAGTGTTTTTCTAATTTACTTTTTAAAATGTCCTCGCACCTTTTTAAATCACTATTTGAATGCATGGAACAACGTCAAAACTACAAAGAATTGAACTATCCTCCAACGTGAAATTTCTCAATTTATTAGTAAGATCAGTCGAATTTTTTAAATATAATCTTTGTGTTCTCAAAAGTGGACGCAATGCTACCGACAACCATTTTCTTAATTTCGAAACAGGTGGCGAAAACGTTGACACAAGGGGGTGGAGGGGGCTCCAGTCTTATGAATCTTTGGTAGAAAATAGATCTTGGGTGCCGAACAACCCCTAGAATAATATTTGTTATAAAACTGTAGGGTAATGTGAAAATTATTTTTCACTGACTCCAATTCCTTTCTTGTTGATTTTACATATTTATCTGTAGGATCAAAATCAAGTTTTTGTATTTAATAGTGTCAATCAGATGAATTTTAAACGAGGATGTTCTCATTTTTAAAAACTATAACCCAACTCTATTACAAAAATTAAATATTATTGATCAAATTTCTTAGTTCTGAAAACTAAAAACCAACTTCATTAAAAAATGTAACATTATTAATGGAAACAGATTAATTTTAAACGTGGATGTTCTTGTCTCTGAAAACAAAAATCCAATTTTATCAAAAATAAAAATTATTAATAGAATCAGATGTATTCTAAACGTAAATGTTTTTATTTCTGATTACTAATACCCAACTTTACTAAAAAATCAAACATCATTAAAAAAACAGATGTATTTTAAATGTGGATGTTTTTATTTCTGAAAACTTTAACCCAACTCTATTTAAAAAAATCGAATATTATTAATAAAATCCATGTATTTTAATCGTGAATGTTCGTATTTCTGAAACGTAAAACCCAACTTTATTTTTTAAAAAAAATATTATTAATAAGATCAAATGTATTTTAAACGTAAATGTTCTTTTTTCGGAAAACTAAAACCCAACTTTATTAGAAATCAAATATCATTAATAAAATCAGATGTTTTGCAAACGCTTATGTTCTTATTCCTGAAAACTAAAACCAAACTTTATTAAAAACTCGAATATTATTTGTAAAATCAGATCTATTTTAAACGTGAATTTCCTAATTTCTTAAAAGTAACACCCAACTTTATTAAAAATTGAAATTTTATTAATAAAATCAGATATATTTCAACCGTGGATGCTTTTATTTCAGAAAACTAAAACCTAACTCTATTTAATAAAAAGCGAATATTATTAACAAAATCAGATTATTTTAAACGCGAATGTTCTTATTTCTGAACCTTAAAACCCAACTTTACCAAAAAATCAACTATTATTAATAAAAAAAGATATTTTTAAACGTACATGTTCTTATTTCTGAAAACAAAACCGAACTTTATTTAAAATCAAATATTATTAGTAAAATCAGATGTATTTTAAACGTGGATGTCCTCATTTCTGAAAAATAGAACCGAACTTTATTAAAAATTATATATTATTAATAAAAACAGATGTAATTTATATGTAGATGTTCTCGTTTCTGAAAAATAAAACCCAACGTTATTAAAAAATTATATGTTCTTAATAAAATCAGATGTATTTTAAACGTGGATGTTAAACGTGGATGATTTCTGAAAACTAAAACCCAAGTTTGTTATCAAAAATAAAATATTATTAATTAAATCAGATGAATTTTGAAGGTGGATGCTCTTATTTTTTAAAACTATAACCCAACTTTATTCAAAAAATCAGATATTAATAACAAAATCAGATGAATTTTAAACGAGGTTGTTCTCATTTTTAAAAACTATAACCCAACTTAATTACAAAAATTAAATATTATTGATCAAATTTCTTATTTCTGAAAACTAAAAACCAACTTCATTAAAAAAACTAACATTACAATAAAAACAGATGAATTTTAAACGTGAATGTTCTTGTGTCTGAAAACTAAAACCCAATTTTATCAAAAATCAAAAATTATTAATAGAATCTGATTTATTCTAAACGTAGATGTTTTTATTTCTGATAACTAAAATCCAAGTTTACTAAAAAACCAGATGTATTTTAAATGTGAATGTTTTTATTTCTGATAACTAGAACCCAACTTTATCAAGAATTCAAATATTATTAATAAAATTAGATATATTTTAAGTATGGATAATCCTATTTCTGAAAAATAGAACCCAACTCTATAAAGCAACATCAATCGTTATTCATTAAATCAGATGTATTTTAAACGTGGATGTTTTTATTTCTGAAAACTATAACCCACCTTTATTAAAAACTTAAATATTATTAAAAAATTAAATTTCATCAATAAATTCAGATGTACTTTAAACATGGATGTTCTTATTTCTAAAAAATAAAACCTAACTTTATTAAAAAATCAAATATTATTAAAAAAATCAGATGAATTTTAAATGTGGATGATCTTGTCTCTGAAAACTAAAATCCAACTTTATTATAAAAAATAAATATTATTACTAAAATCAGATGTATTTTAAACATTACTACGCTCGTTTTTGAAAACTAAAACCCAAATTTATAAAAAAAATCCAATATTATTAGTAGAATCAGATGTATTTTAAGCGTAGATGTTATTATTTCTGATAACTAAAACTCAATTTTATTAAAAAAATAAAATATAATCAATAAAACCAGATGTATTTTATACTTGGATGTTCTTATTTCTGAAAAAAACCCAACTTTACTGTAAAAATTAAATATTATTAATAAAACAGAAAATTACTATCGGATGTAATTTAAACGTAGATGTTCTTATTTCTGAAGTTAAAACCCATCTTTATTATGAAAAATCAAATATTATTTATTAATTCAGATGTATTTTAAACATGGATGTTCTTATTTCCGAAAACTATAGCCCAAATTTATTGAAAAATAAAATATTGTTAAAAAAGTAAATATTATTAATAAAATCAGATTTATTTTAAACATGGATTTTTTTATTTTTGAGCAATAAAACCTAACCTTATTTAAAAATTTAAATATTATTAATAAAATCAGATGTTTTTAAACGTGGATATTCTTATTTCTGATAACTAAAACCGAACTTTATTTTAAAAAAATCAAATATTATTAATCAAATCATATGTATTTTAAACGTGGATGTTCTTATTTCTGAAAACAAAACCCAAATTTATTCAAAAATCAAATATTATTAATAAAATCAGATGCATTTTAAGCGTGGATGATCCTATTTCAGAAAACTGAAACCCAACTTTATTATGAAAAATCAAATATTATTTATTAATTCAGATGTATTTTAAACATGGATGTTCTTATTTCCGAAAACTATAGCCCAAATTTATTGAAAAATAAAATATTGTTAAAAAATTTAATATTATTATTAAATTAAGATGTATTTTAAACGCTAATGTTATTATATCTGAAAAATATAACCTAATTTTATTAAATTATAAAATATTATTAATAAAATCAGATGTATTTTAAACGAGGGTGTTCTAATTTCTTATAACTAAAACCCAACTTTATTCAAAAATTCAAATATTATTAATAAAATCATAGTTATTTTAACGTTGATAGTCTTATGTATTTTGAACCTGAATGTTCTTATTTATGAAAACTAAAACCTAAGTTTAGTAAGCTAAACTTAGGTAACCTAAGCTAAACCTAAACCTAAGTTTAGCCTAAGCCTAAACCTAAACCTAAGCTTAGCTAAACCTAAGTTTAGTAAGCTAAACGGAAGGGTAATTACCTCCCGGAAAGTTATGATGTTAATAGACTCCAGGATGAGAATTTGAGAGAAACTTTCCAGGAACAGTTGAATACTAAACTTGAGAGTTTAAAATTTGATAATGTGGAAGATGGTTGGAATAATTTTAGAAAAATAATTTGTGAAGTTGCTGAAGGTGTATTAGGGAAGAAAGCTAGAACTGCAGCTAAGAATATTAGTGAAAAAGCTTTAAGTTTAATAGAAAGGAGAAAGGACTTGTACAAGAATTATCTGAGTGATAGATCACATGAAAACAAAAGAAATGTAAAGAAAGTGGAGAAAGCATTGAAATATGAACTAAGGAGGTGTGAAGTGGAGGCCATGGATAAAATTGCCGAGGATTTAGAAGATGCAGCTAGACGGCATAATAGTAAAATATTGTACTGGCACGTTAACAAATTGAGAGGTAGTAGTCAATCCGGACTTTTCCCAGTTAAAGATAGGAATGGGGTGGCAATTAGCGATAAGACAAAAGCTAAAGCGAGATGGGCCGAACATTTTGAGAATTTGCTTAACCGAGATAGAGTTGCAGGAAAAAATATAGAGGAAAATGAAAAAGTTTGTGATACCTTGGATGTGAAGGAAGATTTGTTTTGTGAGGAGGAATTAGAAACAGTACTAAAAGGATTAAAGAATAATAAGGCTCCAGGTGCTGATAGGGTAGTAAATGAGTTTCTTAAATATGGTGGCTCTGAGGTTAGAAATAAGTTATTGGAGATTATGAATATGATTTTTGAAAAAGGGGAAGTACCTAATGATTTTAGGAAAACCTTAATTAAGCCACTTTATAAGAAAGGTGAAAAAAGTGAGTGTGGTAATTATCGAGGCATTAGTCTGGTCTCTGTAGGTAGCAAATTGCTTAGTAATATGATACTTTTTAGACTGAGAGATGCCGTAGACAAAGTTTTAAGAGAAGAGCAGTGCGGTTTTAGAAAAGGTAGAGGATGTGTTGACCAAATTTTCACTCTTAGGTTAATAATTGAGAAGTGCCTAAGTTTTCAAACACCTTTGGTCCTCAGTTTTATAGATTATGAGCAAGCGTTCGATTCTGTTGATAGAGGAGCTTTAGTAAAGGTTTTATCCTTGTATGGTATACCAGACAAATACATTAAAGTGATTAGTGCTATGTACGAGAATAACACTGCTGCGGTTAAGGTAGGAAATGAGGTTAGCAGCTGGTTTTGTATTAAATCAGGAGTTAAGCAGGGTTGTGTTCTATCCCCCTTTATATGGATTATTTTAATGGACTTTGTTTTAAGGAGTACAGGAAAGGCAATGGGAGACCACGGAATCGAATGGGGAGGAAAAAGTCTCCTGGACTTAGATTATGCTGATGATTTAAGCATCCTAGATGAAAGTGTGAGCAAAATGAATGAAGTTTTAGAGGTTTTGCGAGTTCAGGGTGCTAGTATTGGTTTGAAAATTAATGTTAGGAAGACCAAGTCACTAAGGCTAGGAATAAGTGAAGATGAAAAGGTGACGTTGGGTAATGAAAAGATTGATCAGGTGGGCAGTTTCACTTACCTTGGTAGTATTATTAGTAAAGATGGTGGGAGCAGTGAAGATGTTAAAAATAGAATAGCCAAGGCTCAGGGTGTTTTTTCACAGTTAAAAAATGTCTGGAAGAATAGGAAGATAAGTCTGCAAACCAAGATTAGAATCTTAGAAGCTACAGTGATGACAGTGGTTAAATATGGCTCTGAAGCATGGACGCTCCGAAAAGCGGATGAAGATTTGCTAGATGTTTTCCAGAGAAATTGCTTAAGGATTGTTCTGGGTACCCGGCTGACTGATCGTATTTCAAACAATAGGCTATACGAAAAATGTGGTTCAATACCGCTTTCTAGATCTATAATGAAAGAAAGGTTGAGGTGGTTAGGGCATGTTGTTCGGATGAAGGATGACAGATTGCCGAAGATTGTTCTTTTCGGCCAACCATCTAGGGCTAAACGGAAAGCAGGTCGTCTCCGTCTGGGTTGGGAGGACGTCATAAAGAAAGATTTAAAGGAAATGGGAACATCGTGGGAGGGTGTAAAAAGGGAGGCTTTGAATAGATTGGGGTGGAGGAGGAGCGTGCGTAGCTGTGTTGGCCTCAGGCGGCTTGGTGCTGCGATGAGTTGTTAGTAGTAGTAGTAGTATTTTAGGCGAAAAATAGGGGGAAGCCACTTGGAAACAACATAAATAACCATAATTTGTTTCCGGCAAAACATACATGGGGAATATCTGTAATCATAAATATTGCTCATGTATGTTGGCAGTTAAGTTATTACCTTGCATTTAGGACTAAAGCTAAGACACTCCCGTGGGAAACAACAGAAATAACCTTAATTTTTTGACAATGGGGTACATATATGTATCCCATTGTACATGCATGGGGGATATTTGCAATCACTAATATTGCGAATGCAAGTGGACATTTAGTTATTTCCTTACATTTTAAAGCTTTGGCAACCCCGTTGAAAACAATAGAAACCATCTCAATATCTTGCCCATAAAACATTTATGGGGAATATATGCAATCACTAATATTGCGAATGAGTGTGTGCAGTTTAGTTATTTCCTTGCATTTTTAGCTAAAGCTAGGGCAACCCCTTACGAAGCAAGAGATATAACCTTAATTTCTTGCCTATAAAACATATGTGGAGAATATCTGGAATCACTAATATTGCAAATGTGTGTGTGCAATTTAGTAATTTCCTCACATTTTGGACCAAGCTAGGGCAACCCCTTGGGAAACAACAGAATCTCTGAAAAATCCTTTTTTTATGTCTCCAACTTTTAATAGACATTCGAAGAGTTTGATGTGCTATCATACACTAAAAATAATGAACACATAACAAAGTAATGCATAATATATTTTTAATGAAATAAGGACATGTAGAATATTAATATAACAAAATATTTTACATTCTTTTTTGTACACTATTAGTATCATTGAACAACTTTGAAACATTTTGAATCTGTTCCATAAAATTAATAATCATGTTCTCATTTGATACCAAGATTACTCGTTTCTCTTAGTTTATAACCAGTAGAATAATCATTGATCCATTTTGAGTCATATACAATTTTTACTGGGGTGTCACCTACAGGTTCAATGTAAATTTCATCTTTGGTACTATTGGGTTCATTGACTATATGATCAATAGCAGTAAAATCGTTCAATTGCATTTATTCTACATCAATTCATGTTTATATCCATTGATAATGTTGGCTACCATTACTCTTTTTATTTTGCCTGTGATTTCACTGTCTATTTTCACATTATTTCTACACAAATAACAGTTTTGGGACGTAGACAAGATATGATTATTTACATTAGTGCAAAAATATGTCTGTCTTCTTCTTGTTTTCTTTAAAATGATAATACCAGAAAGATAACGATGGAATGTATCAACAGGTAATATATTACCAGCGACAGTAGCAAGGAGTTGTCCCCTATCTTCTACAATCATTTTTATGCTTGCATTCTCTTTGAGCACTAACTTCTCTGGTAATTATACTCTCCCATATTCACTATTTAGACGATTATAATTCTTGGGTACTCCAATTCAACGCAACTATGGTTTTATGGAGTACACATACTTTTGTAGAATAATTCATCTTCACCTTTTTTAAAAATATGATATCGAAGTTTATCCTTTTTATGTATGAATACTACTGATTTAATACACATATTAAACTAGTTAGTCTTGATAAGTAGCCACAGAGTGCCACCAGTACAGTCACATAGTGTCGATGAGCAGCCATTGAGTACCATTGGTACAGTCGCAAGCATATTTCGGTTCATTTTAAGAACGTCAGGTAAGCAGAATATTTTTTTAAGTCCAAAAATAAGGTCAAGGTCCTTAACCTTGAAGATTAAGGACCTTGATCTTAGGGTCATTAACAGTTCTGGTCCTTGAATGTTCAAATCCATAACCACCTCACTAGCTGATTTCTAAGGATTTCTGAATTTCTATATTAAAATTCTTTTCTTGGTATCTTTATTAGTTTGAACTTTTTAGTATACTTAATTGCTAAAGAGTATTGTACCTTGACCAGAGCCCTCATTATGTACTTGTGTAGTATAGCGACCACAGCCGAGAAGTGAAAGCTAGGTCAAGTTACGTGATCTTTTCTTGGTGCCTACGACTCTATTAGTTACAATTTATGAGCATATTGCAATGCTAAAGCATATTTCATGTTGCCACATTTCCTCCTTTGTTACTTGTGTGTTATACAAAACACAGCCAACAAGTAAAGCTAGGCCAAGTCACAAGATCATCTCGGTGCCTACGACTCTATTAGTTTCAACTTTTTAGCATACTGTAATGGTAAATTATATTTTATATTGCCAAAACTCCTCATTGGTACTTGTGTATTAGTTTCAAATTTTGAGTATATTCCATTGCTAAAGAATATTTTAAATTGCCCCCCTCTCATTATGTACTTGTATATTATACAGAACACAGTCAAGAACTAATGCCAAGTTAAGTCGCAAGATCTTCTTGTCACCACTAACCGTTTCTATAGACTGATACATTTGATGTCATTGTCATTCTAACATATTATGTCACGTTGCATATGACTTACCAACCCCCCAGATTTACCTGTAGTTTGTTAGAAATTAGAATTTCATCCATAGGAGTGTACTTAAATCAATTGAGATCTGAAAGGTTGAATATATGCTAATCATATTATTTCCATTCAGTTTAACATGATACTAATGTCCAAGAATGAATTATACAAATGAGATACCTTTTGCTTTCTGTCTAATGATGAATAAATTATATAAAATCAGAAACTACAGGTTATTAGCCTTTTTGACAACATTTGACTCAGAAACCCGTCTAAGTTGGCCCTGAAATAGGTGTAGCAGGCCCAAAAACTGGTCTGACAGGTTTCGTTCGTCCCATGCCTTCATATAGGTTACTACTGATAATCCCCATGCCTTCTGAAGACCAAAATACAATTTGCACTTTACTGAAAACCAAATACGTTCGAAATATTTTCACTTTTTCTACTTCCATAGCTAAAAAATTATCAAAACGTTAAGGAATAAATATCATTATATGTCAATTAAACTGACAATCCACGGTCATTTGTTTTGTTGTTGTTTTTTTGTTAGTAATTAGTTTGGGACAAAAGATTGGGGCATTTTATATGAAAATATATTAAGTTAAATTCAAACTGTCCAATCCTAGCATTAATCTTTAACCATTCGAAGAAACAAATCATGCAAATAGTGAAATAAGCTTTTGGAAAAAAAAAACAAAATTTCTCTGGGGTTATTGATATGTAAAATAGTTACTGATACTTCCGTAAATTTAGTTGCGGGAAAAACAATAACTACTCGTTTTAAATCATTCAATAACTATTTGATATATTTTCATTCACGGTTAATATATAAAATGAATAATACCCGAGACATATCACACCGCAATACTTCTACAATCTGCTTAATTTTGGGGTATTCCCAAATTACTCAAAAGCAAAATAGGGCTCTAGGAAATAAACCTCTCCAAATACTAACACTAAAGAAAATTGAGCCTTTTTTAGTGTATTTACTGCTAGAGAGTTTTATTCCTGAAAAACCATAGAGATTGCTGAAAAACGTTGCTAGAGAAAATATCCACTTCACCAGAACTGTCCTTACATTCCTCATTGGAAAGACGCAGAGATAGAAATAGACCGAACAAGGAACTCAATCAATATCTCTAACTTTTATTAGGCTTAGTCTAAATTAACTCTTTTTACTTCCTTCTTCCACAATTGGCAATTTTGCTTCCAAATAGTCTAATATAGACTATTCAAGACAAATGAGAAATAATCAAATTAGCATACAAAACAAACAAGTGTCTTGACACTGTTTTTAAAGCCAGTTTAACTGAACAATTAATTAACTATAAAGAGCAATGATAAAACTGAAGATGGACAGAAATGTTCATATGTATGAAGTATCTTGTCTAACTTCAACCTTTCGCCTTCCACGCTGAATATGAACTTGTGCTTTCCTAAAAGAATTTTGGAAGGTAAAAATTTAGCAAAATGATTATTTCAATCGCTTTAACTACCAATAGACTGGCAATTTTTGAAAGTAGATATAAACTAATAAGTTCTTTCAAGTATAGTGATACAAGAAATAGTTGAAAGTTTAATAACATTTCACCAACTCATTCTGGATATGCGAAAGAGAGGTGTACAGAAGGACATCCTACTACCCATTAAAGACATGTACGGCCACCTACTGGCTGAACTCCTACTTCCTGGCCATGGTCGAGCCCTCACTGAATATACACCAGACGTTGTGCTGTCTTACCGAGGGAATCCTGTAGTCCCAGTAAAAAAGGGTGCTCGACAAGGATCAGTCACATCTCCTTGTGCCTTTAATAATTGTATTATTGAACCACAGTCTACTATTGAGACAACAAGGATAGCTCATGGCATAGACGTTACAATGATAGCCTACGCCGATGAAATTCTGAACCCCAGCCGCACAGTCGCAGGTACAGAGACCATCTTCTCCAAACTACAATCAAATTACAGTCGCATTGGCCTTGAATTTAACCCGCAGAAGTCGGATATTCTTCTGTTCAACTGGTGCCAAGAAGAGGTCTCGTCTCTGAGGCAGGGAGAACTATCTGTAGCCCCTGTCTCGAAAATCATTTACCTTGGTTTACCAATTGGAACGGATCTAAAAACTACCCACTCCCTTCTTATTGATCATCTCCGTAAACGCCTGGATTTTGCTTACAGTAGAGTAGTCTCATCTAAAATCCGTTTCAACCGTTTAATTTTGGCTCGGCTTTATAACGCAGTATCCCTTCCTTATTTCATGTATCTAAGCCCGTTTCGGAGAATTTTTCCTGAGCCAGAGAAAAGAAAGCTCAGATCCGTGTTTTTTAAGTATGCAAAGTCCTTGCTTCGGCTCCCACCGTGGACAAGAAATTCGCACCTTGTTAAAAATTTTAAAATTTCAGACCCAACGGCAGCTATAATTGAACAAATTAAACGGTGCAACGAGAAAGTTTCTTCCCATCCTTGGTACCGTTTGCTAAGGCAGTAAATCACTGTCCCTTCAATTTGTTTTGCACATCTCTTGGCATATTTAGTCTTTTTACCGTCTCTTGTCATATTTAGACTAGTTGATTGAGTCCGTTGATTTCGAATTGAAGTTATCAAGTATTTTTCTGTAGGTTAGGTTAGTTGAATTGAAGTTATCAATCATATTGCTTTTGTTCCTTCAGTACTTGGGAGTGTAAAAAGTAAATTTCTTACGTACCTGCAGAGCAGTGTATAATTGAGTTTTTGTTTCTCGTCTTTGTAATTTGTTCGATTATGTGTAATGTGTTGTAATTTGGTTTTTGTGTGTTTTTTTTCTTTTTTAGTGATACTCCGTCTTTTGTACCTTTTTTTGACGGGTAATCAATAACTAAATAAAACAAATAAAAATTTCTCTTATGATAGAACACTCATCAAACAGTTCGTGGTAACGAACTGTAAGTAAGGAGCGACCCGGCTCAATGGTAACCGAAACTCTAGAAAACGGGTTTTTGATACCAATAGATATATCAAAAGAATCAGATTTCAATGCTGATTTCAAATATATAACTTTCATCAAGTTTAGAGCTACCCATCAAAAGTTACGCGCCTGAGAAAATTTGGCTGATTTTCAAAAAAAAGGGGAAAGACCCCCTAAAAGTTATAGAACCTTAATGAAAATCACACCATCATATTCAGCGTATCAGAGAACCCTACTGTAGAGGTTTCAAGCTCCTATCTACAAAAATGTGGATTTTTGCATTTTTTGCCAGAAGAAAGATCACGGATGCGTGTTTATTTGTTTGTTTGTTTGTTTTTGTTTTTTTTCCCAGGGGTGATCGTATCGACCCAGTGGTCCTAGAATATCGTGGGAGGGCTCATTGGAACGGAAATTAAAAGTTCTAGTGCCCTTTTTAAGTGACCAAAAAAAATGGAGGGCAACTAGGCCCCCTCCCACGCTTATTTTTTTACCAAAGTCACCCGATCAAATTTTGAGATAGCCATTTTGTTCAGCATGGTCGAAAATATGATAAATATGTCTTTTGGGATGACTTAATCCTCCGAAGTACCCAGAGGGAGGGCTAAAAGATATGAACTTTACCCAATGTTAACATATAGTATTGGTTATTCGGAAGTATACAGAAGTTTTCAGGAGGTTTTTTTCTGCTAGTGGGAGGGAAGGGTGGGTCGGGGGTTATGTTGGAGGATCTGTTCATGAAGGAAGTTTTCATGGGGGAAGGGAAATCGCCATGAAGGGGGCGCCGGACTTGCCAGCATTATTTATTGGTTATTGGGAAGTATACAACCATTTTCAGGAAGGATTTTTTCTGGAGGGGGGGGGCTAGAGGAGGGAGTTACTCTGGAGAATATTTCCGTGCAGGATGTTCCTTTGGGGTAAGGGACATTTCTATGAAGGGGGTGCCGGATTTCCAAGCATTATTTAAAAAAACGATCAGAAATTAAATAAAAAAAAAAACCAAGTTTTTTCAACTGAAATGTAAGAAGGAATATTAGAACTTAAAACTAACAGAAATTATAACGTATGTGAGGGGGTTCTCCCCCAAGTCAATACCTCGCTCTTTACGCTACAGTTTTTTTTTAGTGCTTTCAAAAGAGCTATCTATTCTAATTAAACGGCCTTTGTGATTCAGGGGTTTGTGAATCAAATTTTTTTTTAACTTTTAACGTAAAGAGCGTGGTATTGACTAAGGGCAGAACCCCCTGATATACGTAATAACATATACGTAATAAAAAAAAACAATAAAAAAACAAGCGATACGGCTCAATAGTAGTCGAAACTTTTAAAAACGGAATTTTGATGTCAATAAATGTATCAAAAGAATGTGTTTATAATGCTGATTCTAAATATATAAATTTTATTAAGTTTAGTATTACTCATCAAAGGCTACAAGCCTGAGGAAATTTACTCGATTTTTTAAAGAGGGGGGAAACATCCCCTACAAGTGAAAGAATTTTAATGAAAATCACAACGTCAGATTCAGCGTATCAGAAAACCCTATTACATAGGTTTCAAGCTCATATCTGCAAAAATCTGCAACTTTGAATTTTTGCCAGAAGAAAAATATACGAATATAGAAGTTAGTTACGTAAGTTAATTTGTAAAGACATTCATTTAGCAAAAGAAAAGTAAAATTTTTATGCAAATAAAAGCTGCATTAACTAAAAAACGATCAGAAATTAAATAAAAAAAAACAAGTTTTTTAAACTGAAAGTAAGGTGCGACATTGAAACTTAAAACGAACAGAAATTATTCCGTATATGAAAGGGGCTGTCCCCTCCTCAACGCCTCGCTCTTTATTCCGTATATGAAATGGGCTGTCCCCTCCTCAACGCCTAGCTCTTTACGCTAAAGTTTTTTATTGTTTTAAAAAATAAAGTTGTGAGACAGAGTCAAACTTTAGCGTAAAGAGCGAGGCGTTGAGGAGGGACAGCCCATTTCATATACGGAATAAAGAGCGAGGCGTTGAGGAGGGGACAGCCCCTTTCATATACGGAATAATTTCTGTTCGTTTTAAGTTTCAATGTCGCACCTTACTTTCAGTTTAAAAAACTTGTTTTTTTTATTTAATTCTGGAAGGATTGAGATAAAAAGCGAATAATAATGTGAAGAAATAAAGAACTTTGTGGCGGCTGTAAAAACTGACTTGTATGTGATAAAGATGTTTTTTTTTTAAATTATACTCCCCTGATGGTGGAAAAACTTCTATTCTCTGAAAAAATTGCAGCCCATCCCCTCCTTACATTTCAAATTTTTTAAGAAAAATACAATCTTTTTTTATTATTGTGTTCTTATTATCACAGGGTTCAGCTTTTGCATTTAGATTCGAAAGCAAGCTTATCCTTTGAAAACAATGATCCAAGTTTGCAGCTAGTCATATTGAGTGAAGAAGAAGCAGACGAAGTTTCTGACCATCTTTTGGAGAACTTTTTCCCCTTTGAACCTCTAGCGATGTATTTACAGGTAATCTTTTTTCACTCAGATATAGGGTACCGTCCAAGTTCCAAGCCGTAATAATTTTGCACTAACTAGAGAAGTTACTAGAAGTTGACACTAATTGGGAAGACTCGTGACGAAACTAAGGGATTATTATTCTTATAAGGGCAAAATTTTATTTGTTTGAAATGTTTCCATCACTTTAATGTTGTTTTCAACCATTTTCAATCCGATGGTAACACAATGATCATAGTGATGGAGACATGCTTCAGTAAAGATGTCAATTACATATCTTTAGTAAAAGTTATTTCATAAGAAACTAAAAAATGAAGCCTTTTTGTTGTTTAAATTCAATAAAAAAGGATTTTCCGTGAAAATTTGACTGAGCCTGAGGTAAAATAAGTGGAAAGAATGAATGTGTTTTTTACCCGCAAATAAAACCAAGCAATTGCATAGTTCAATTAGAAATTAATAACAAGACCAAAAAAAGAAAATAACCCCAAAAATTAACAATGAATACTGAACATCGCATATAACTAAAAACAAGGTCTAAAGAGGGTTGTATGGATCCAAATGGTCTCGTGTCATACATACTAAGTTAAACGTGAGTTTAGCTTGCTGTATCGGAGTATCTGGCAGAAGATACTAGTAGACAATTTTTCTGTTGCATTAACACCAAGAGAGGTACATTTGGTACTCACAATACCTAAAGTAGCCTATTCTTAGTAATTTTCCGTCCTTTGTCTGCAGAGTGTGGTAAACACCACTGCAAAAAGCAATTACTGGAGAGCAGTGACCAGAATTAGCCAAGGCATGCCTTTTGAAAATTGAACAGTTAGGAGTAGTGTAGTATATAAAGGTCCACCCTCATGACTACCACCAAGATCACTAAGGGTATTTGAATGGCTATGCAATACAGAAGTAAGATCCATGAGGCACTAAATATTGCTAGTTCTCTGGAGCTTACACCCATATTTGGGAATTAGAGCATGCCTGTAGTAAACTAGAGCTTTGATCTGCTTAGAGAATAGGTAATGAATTCAGCTCATACTATTTAACATAATAAATCAACCCTCAAGACCACTACAAACAACCGTCAGGGCATTTGAATGGCTATGCAATACAGAGGTAAGATCCCTGAGGCACTAAAATATGCCGCTACTCCTGATTGTGCAACGGTATTTGCGGACTAAAGATTGGCCAATCCGGTTTGGGTAATTGACTTACTTACATACAGGTAACCGAATTCCTGTCATGATATGAGGAAAACATATTCAACCTTCACAAGTCAATTGATTCAACTACAAAAAGTGATGAATACTTAAGTAAACCATTTCATTTAATTTCAAATTGGACTAATAGAATTTAAAATATAAAATATTCTTTAGTATGGAGGCATGCATAAAGTTGAAACTAATAAAGTCGTATACATTTTAGGGGATAGAACGACAGCCCTTGGTCATCCATGTAACAGCCATCAAGGGTCCTAATGTCCCTACACCAGATTTTTGCCCCCCCCCACCTTTTCGTACTTGTTGTTGAAGTTTGATTTTCAACCTTTTTTTCATTTCTTAAAATAACATGAAATATACTTAAAACCAAAAAATTCACTTGTGATGTTTTCAAAATATGAAATGAAGATGATGCAGATATGATAATCATGAATTTTCATATTAGAAAAATAATGTTTGTAGCGACATTTTTTTTGGACTTGGAATCTTTGGGGCTCAGAATTTTTTGGACTGTTGAAGTTTTTTGGATTTTCTTACGCGGCTGCCCCAGTGGTACTCTATGGATGGTTATCGACACTACCTAGTATTGTATGTTTTCAATCAATATTTCTGATACATCGGAAGGATAAATACATAAATATTATTTAAAAAAGTAAAGATGAAATATTCCATGAAAGTGTGTGCATATGATAAAATGGCTACTGTTGCTGGTAACACGTTACCTGTTGTTGGATAATATCTCCATCTTTATGGTATTAACATTCTAAAAGAGACAAGAAGAAGACAGGCAAACTCTTCTAGCAATGTCATTGTGCATATATTGTCTATGTGCCAAAACTGTAAACTATATAAAACTAATTTGATAATAGACAGTGAAATCGAAAGCAAAGTAAAAAGGGCATTCGCTGTTAATAAAAAACACAGAATACGAAGATGAATCGATGAAAAAAAAAATCAGTATGAACATTATTTGTACCATTGATACTATAGCAACATATACAATTAATGAACCCAATTATACCAATGAATAAAACGCATTTGGAGCCTAACAGTAACATCACAGTAAAACTGTGTATCAGAGGCAGCGCTATAGCGTTGCCTATAGTAAAGGCAATACGGCTCCAATATTTTCTTATTGTTTATTTATTATTTTTTTCCCAGAGGCACATCATATGGAAGGGATCGTCGTAGAAACTTCAAAGGTGGCTCATTCGATAGGATATCGAGAGTTCTAGTGCTATTTTTAATAGTGAAATGTGATTGAAGGGCTACTAGCCCCCCCCCCACGTCCATCATTCCCCCAAAAACATCCAATCAAAGTTTTGAGATAGCCATTTTGTTCCGCATTGTTGATTTCCCGATAGAAAATATATTTTTGAGGAAGAAAATCCCCAACATACCTCAGGGCAAGGGTTTTAAGTTATGCCCTGGGGACATATAAGGTTCTTATAGAAGGTATTGTCGTAGAAACTTCAAAAAAGGCTCATTCAATTGGAAATTCAAAGTGCAAATAGCCATTCTCCTCCATGTCCTAAATGCATCAGATAAGAATTTTGAGATAGACATTTTTCTAGAATTAGTTCAAAGTTCTGATGACAAAATCTCCGTTGTCGAAACAGCCCCCCATGGCCTGGGGTAAGCGTTTTAAGTTATGCCCTGGGAGCATATATGGTTGTTATGGAAGGGATGCTCTTATAAACTTCCTTGAAAGCTCATTTGATTTGAAACTGAAAGTTGTAATTCCCTTTTTAAGAGTCAAAAGTGAATGGAGGGCAACTAGCCTCCCCTAAAACTCCATTTATTTTTTTCCAGAGGCACTTCATATAGAAGAAGTCGTCGTATAAACTTCAAAGAGCGCTCATTCAATTGGAAATCGAGATTTCTAGTGCCCTTTTAAGAGTCAAAAGTGATGAGACGGCAACTGGCCACCCAATCCCTTTTCCCCAAATACATCTGATAAAAAATTTGAGGTACCCATTTCGTTAAAAATAGTTCAAAGATCATATAACAAAAACTCCTTTACGCATAGTCTTTTGTTAAAAATAGTTCAAAGGTCAGATAATAAAACTCCTGTGTCGACATCCCCCCCTAGGGCCGAGACAAGCATTGTAAGTATTGCTCTGGGGGCATATATAGTTCTTATGGAAGTTTGCTCGTATAAACATCAGAGAGGTTCAATTGAATGGAAATTAAAAGTTGTACTTCATTTTGTCAGAGAAAAAAGATCGGAGGGCAATTAGCCCCTCCCTCCCTCTACGATTTTGGGTGTATCGGATAGATAAACCCTTCCGCTATAAATTTCAGGTGACCATTTTATTAAAAACGGGTCAACCATCATATATTATAACTCTAGGGTCGACACAACCCCCAGGGTCCAGGGAAAGGCTTTGTAAGTTATACTCTGGGGACAAATATGGTTCTTGCAAAAGGGATACTCGTATAAACTTCAGAGAGGGCTTATTTGGTTGAAAATGAATAGTTTTAGTTCACTTTTAAAGAGTCAAAAGAGACCGCAGCTTAATCTAGTCCCCCACGCCCTTTTCCCCAAAACCCATCCGATAAAAATTTTGAGATAGCAATTTTGTCAACAATAGTTCAAACATCAGATAATAAAAACTCCAAAGATGACAAAAACCCATTTTTTTAATTTGATATTGTTACTTTGATATCAGTTTTGATACTTTTAAGAATATTTGATTTTTTTAAAAAGTTTGATTTTGAAACAAGGAATTTTTTAAAACCTGAAATTTTTTGTGATCAAAAACGAACAAAAATTAATTGAAAAAAAACTTTCTGAAAGTAAGTTTTTCAACGAAAAGTAAAGGCCATTTTAAACTTGAGCTCTAAACTTGAGCTTTGAGTTTGAATTTTAAAAAGGTACAAATACCTTTTAAAATTCAAACTCAAAACGACCAGAAATTACTGTTAAAGAATAAATGAAACCCAAAACACATATAAATTAAATGAATAATCATAGCAGAAACATACAATAAGTAATAATATAACTGAATAAATAGATCTTAAGGCGAGTAATGCTTAGATTGAATATGAAAATCAAGCTGAAGACGAAAAAATATTTTCCTATTGAAGTACAAATGAAACTGACAACGAACAGAAATTAGATAAGCAATCAATGCAAACAAACATACAATCGAAATTAATGTAAATTAATAAACAAATCTTAAAACGAGTAAAACTTAAATTGAATATCCGAATCAAGCTTGAAATGAACAAAAATCACCACAAACATGAGTTTGAGTATGACCTCCTTCTCTCCCTGTAAAACTCAAAAACCTACTATGTCTTTGGCAATTTACTGAAAACTTTATGCGTTTTGAACAGTCTTGGAAAGTATAAAAAACATCAAATTGAAGATTGTATGCATAATGATATTACTTGTTGAAAGATCCATCAGTTCAAGAATTTATTTCACTGTAATTGTCTTTTCATTTTCAATGCTGTAAGAACTGGAAAAGAAAATATGTTCAATATACTCAATTTTCAGTTAAGCGCCAATACGCAGTAGGCTTTAAGTTTTTTATTTACAGTTAGGAAAGGAGGCAGGATCCAAACACTTGTTTGTAGTGAAACTATTTTCGTCTTTAACAACTTTAAAAGAGCTAATAAATTAAACTGAATATTTGATGTATAATTATATTAATTGCTGAAAGCCCATCAGTTCAAAGTGTTAATATAATTTTAATGTTTACTTTCAATATTAAGTACAAAGGAAAATATTCGTCATAAAATTGATTTTTAGTAAAGTGTCAATGACGCAATAGGTTTTAAACTTATGCAGTGAGAGAATGACGTCATACCCAAATTCTTGTTTGAGGTGATTTTTGTTCATTTCAAGCTTGATTTGCATATTCAATTCAAGCTTCACTCGTTTTACGATGTATTTATTAATTTACATTAATATCTATTGTATGTTTGTTTGCAATGATTGCTTGTTTGAGTTTTGTTCGTCTTAAGTTTCATTTGTACTTCGATAGGAAAATATTTTTTTCGTCTTAAGCTTGATTTTTATGTTCAATCTAATCATTACTCGCTTTAAGATCTATTTATTCATTTATATTTTTACTTGTTGTATGTTTTCACTAAGATGGTTTATTTAATTTCTGTTCGTTTTGGGTTTCATTTATTCTTTAATAGTAATTTCTGGTCGTTGTGAGTTTGTGTTTTAAAAGGTATTTGTATCTGCTGAGCTCAAGTTTAAAATGGGCATTACTTTTCCTTGAAAACTTATTTTTCGGAAAGTTTTTTTAATTAATAACTCAAAATGGACTAGAGATTATTTAACTGGTTACGAACTAAGAGAAGAGAATAGCTAAACTATAAAGAGAGAACTTTATGAATTATTTTATAGAATAGATACAAAATGCCCTAAGTTGTTTACTGACAATCATAATGTGTAATATTGTATTTAACATTCTTTCATTCCAAAAATTCCTCTACGTTTCTGGTGTTATCATAAGGATTTTAAAAAAGATCTTATTAGAATCGGACTTGATAAGGCGATAATGAGGTACCAAAGTCTGAGAGAGATGAGATAGATTTGTTTTTCTAGAATCCACAGAGACAAACAGACATTCGCTCAGACACTCAGGCACCTAGAAAGAGAGGCAAGAATACCTACAAACACACAGATATGGACACAAAATCACAACAAGACAGACAAAGAGAAAGGCTAACATCAGCTCAGATGCACAGGCAAAGAGAGAACCAGGCACAAAAGAACAGGCACTAGAAAACACAATGACGGACATAATGACGAGCAAACACTGGCTCAGACACAAAGACCGAGAGAAAGAGAGAGAGACCGAGCGAGGAAAAAATTCCTACAACACACATCGTCAGACATAAAATCACACAAATACAGAGAAAGGGGCAGGCAAACATCCGCTCTGACACACAGGAACAGAGAGAGAGGGGCAAAAATACTTTAAACACCCATAGTGAGACACAAAATCACACAAAGATAAATATAGAGACAAGCAAACTCCCATTCAGACACACATGCAGAAAGAGAGAGAGAGACAAAAATACATACAAACACAGAGAGTCAGACACACAACCACACAAAAACAGAAATAGAGACACGCAATTATTTGCTCAGAAACACAGGCATAGAGAAGGGAAAGAGAAAGAGAGATAGAGAGAGACAAAGATGCCTTAAACACAGAGAGTCAGACACAAAACTACACAAAAACAGACAAGCGTACGTTTGCTCAGACGCATAGGTACAGAGAGAGAGAGAGAGAGAGAGGAGAGAGAGAGAGAGAGAGAGAGAGAGAGAGAGAGAGAGAGAGAGAGAGAGATACCTAAAAACACATAGAGCAAACATCCGCTCAGACACACAGGCACAGAGAGAGAGAGAGAGGCAAAATACCTTCAAACACAAAGAGCAAGACCCAAAATCACATATAGACAGACATAGAAAGCAAACGCCCGATCAGACGCACAGACACTGAGAGAGAGACAAAAATACCTACAAACACCCAGAATCATAAACAAAATCAGATAAGGCAGATATAATAACAAGCAAACATCTCCTCAGACACACATGCACAGAGAGAGACGGAAAAAAAATACTTACAAACACACAGAGTCAGGCAAAAAATCACCCAAAGACAGGCATAGAGAGAAGCAAACATCCGCTCAGATACACAGGCTCGCAGAGAATGAGAGGAAAAAATACCTACAACACACAGAGTAAGACACAACATCATACAAAGACAGACATAGAGACAAGCCAACATACACACACCCTACAGAGACAACCTACAAACACACAGAGATCAGACACAAAATCTTGCAAAGACAGACAGAGAGACAGGCAAATATCCGCTCAGACGCACAGGCAGAGAGAGAGAGAGAGAGAGAGAAAGAGAGAAAGAAAGGCAAAATACCTAAGAACAGACAGAATCAGACACAAAGTCGCACAGAGACAGACTAGAGACCAGCGAACATCCACTCAGACACAAAGGCCCAGAAAGAGAGAGAGAGAGAGAGAGAGAGAGAGAGAGAGAGAGAGAGAGAGAGAGAGAGAGAGAGAGAGAGAGAGAGAGGTAAATAGCTTTGTTTAAGTTAGCTTCATTTAGGTTCACATAGTGTGGCGCAAACCGCTAAGTGAACCTAAATGAACATAACTGAAATGAAGCTATTTGAAAAAATTGAGGATTTTATGTTGGCTGCAGGTACCTGGGTGTAGGTAGACTGTCTTTGTGTGATTTTGTGTCTGACTCTGTGTTTGTAGGTATTATTTCCGCTCTATCTGTGCCTGTGTGTCTGAGTGGACGTTTGCCTGTCTCTCTTTCTGTGTCTGAGGGATTTTGTGTCTGAATCCACGTTTTTGTAGGTATTTTTGAATCTCTATCTGTCTGTACCTGCGTGTCAGATTGGATGTTTGCTTGTCTCTATGTCTGTCTTTGTATGGTTTTGTATCTGACTCTTTGTGTTCTTAGGTATCCTTGTCTCGGTGTATCTGTGCCTTTGTGTGTGAGCGGACGTTTGCTTGTCTTTGTGGACTATGAAAAGACTCCACCTCACCTTTCTTAGACTTTGTTACCTCATCTTCACCATATCATGTCCAATTCTAATATGATCCGGTTAAAAATCCCTATCATAACATCAGAAGTAACATTTTTAATGAAAAAATGTTAAATACATTATTATATATTATTAATACCATTGAACAATTTTGGACATTTTGAATCCGTCTGTAAAATAATTCATCATGTTCTCTCTTGATAATCTAGCTATTCTCTTCTCTTAGTTCATGACCTGTAGATTAATCATTAATTCATTTTGAATCATACACAATTTTTATTGTGATGTCTCCTACAGGCTCAATATGCATTTGACTTTGGTATTATTGGGTTCATTAGTTATATCTGTTGGTATACTATTAATGATACTAATAATGTTCATAGGCCCTTTGTTTTTTATCGATTTGTCTTTATATTCCTTGATATTATTATCTGAAGATCTCCTTTTATTTTGCTTTCTATTTCACTGTCCAACATCATATTTTTGTTATATAGTTTACAGTTTTGGCACACAGACAAGATATACATTATGACTTTGCTAGATGAATATGCCTGTCTTCTTCTGGTCTTCTTTAGAATGATACTATAAGAAAGATGGCATTATGATCTAACAACAGGTAACGTGTCACCAGCAGCAGTAACAATTTTATCATGGGCACATACTTTTTTTGCAATATTTCATCTTTACTTTTTTAAAATACTATTTATGTGTTTATCTTTCCATTGTATAAAAAATATTGATCAAAAACAGAAAATATACTAGATAGTGTCGATTACCATCTATAGAGTACCTCTTGGGCAGCCGCATAAAAAAAAACTTTTTTGCCAGTCCAAAAATTTCTGAGCCCCAAAAATTCTAGGTCAGGAAAAAAGAAATGTCACTACAAACATTATTTTTCTAATATGAAAATTTACGACTAACATATCTGTATAATCTTCATTTCATATTCCCAATATTTCACAATTTTTTTGCTTTAAATATATTGTTTGATATTTTAAGATATGAAAAATAATTTGAAAACGTTTCCAACTCCAAAAAATTCTAAGTAAAAAAAAGAAAAGTGTTACTAAGAACATTATTTTTCTTACAGTAAAAATCACGACTTACATATCTTTATCATCTTCATTTCATATTTCGAAAATAATACAAGTGGATTTGTTTGTTTTAAGTTTATTTTGTATCATTTTAAGACAGGAAAAAGAGTTGAAAAAATTTTTAAGTAAGAAAAAAATTAAAAAAAAACTTTAAAAAACTAGAAAAAGGGCGGAAGGCAAAAAGTTCGGGGAGGGGCTTCGAGGGCCTTGATGGTAGGGACATGGATGACCAAGGGCTGTCGTTTCATCCAATAAAATGTATATGACTTTGTTAGTTTCAACTTTATGCATACCTCAATACTCAGTAATATTTTATATTATAAATTCGATTAGTCCAATTTGAAATCAAATAAAATGGGTCTACTTAAATGGTCATCGCTTTTCTGTTATTGAATCAATTGACTTGTGAAGGTCATATATATTTTCATCATATCCTGACAGAAATTCGGATACCTGTATGTAAGTAAGTCAATGACTCAATTGGGATTGTCCAATACTTAATCCATAAATATTGGTGTACAATCAGGAGTAATGACAAAATTTTTTGCCTCAAGGGTCTTAACTTTATATTGCAAGGCCCTTCGAATGCCCTGAGGGGTTTTGATGGTGGTCTTGAGGGTGGAAATGATATTTTAAATAATATCAGCTGAATTCATTACTTACTCTGTAAATATATCTATGCTCTAGTTTACTATAAGCATGCTGTAGTTCCTAAATATGGGTGTAAGCTCTGGAATACTGGCAAGATTTAGTGCCTCAGGGACCTTACCTTTGTATTGCAGAGCCATACAACTGCCCTTTGGATTCCTGATGGCGGTCTTCATGGTGAATCCTTATATACTACACAACTATAAGGAACAATCTCACTGTTCAAATTTGTAGGCATACTGCGGTCAGCTAGTGCCGACTGCAAAGCGTAAATGCTCACTGAAAGCTGCTCCCGAGTTTGGTTTCTGAGGAGTACATCATCGTCGTAAGTGATGAAACTAATGTTAGTCTTTCTATTAAATTGAGACATTAGAAGTAGACGCAGATAACGGTAAAGAACACATTTTAAAATACAGGGTGATAAGAATCAACCCTGGAAAACGCCTCTTAAAATTTCGGTGTTTTAAAATAAATTTTCGGACGATGAAGCTATAAACGATATATTATAATAACAAAAAATTAAAGGCTTAAGCTACAGACCAATTTACTCAAAATTTACCCCGATTTAGAAATTAAAAAGCTGAAATATAGCTTGTGCATCGACTGTGTTGTCGAAAGCACCGATACTTCTCAAAGAGAAATGACATATCTGTTGGACCTAATCTTCCATTAACTGGATTAGAATAGAATGGTCATGATTGCAACCCATACCTTTGTAAAAGCCCAGTTTGTAAAGCGCAAAATCGCACTTGCTAGCCATAAGAACATACTCAAAATCTCACTTAAAAGTAAGAAACTGTAATTGGTCTGAAATTGATACTTGTATTCAGGTCTATACCACTTTTGGGCAAAGACACTACAAGACTATTAAACAGACTATCAGACATCAATTATTGTAAGAGACACATTTGGAGATGTAGCTGAATAGGTGGCACAAATAACGGGCAATCTTAAAGAGTAAACTTAGAAAAACTGCAAGAAAGACTGTCTTGATTCAAACTGTGAATTTTCTTAACACTTTTAAAAACTTGGATAATCTGGCCTGTTGAGGCAGAAAAAACCTAAATTTTGAAGTTAATCTTGATGCCTTATCAACCATTTTTTGTTTGAAAAAATCATGGATATACTGATAGCATGTAGACAACATATGCTTGTAATGTAACACGAAATCAGCAATCTTCAGACTTGAAGAAACCTCAGGAATGAACTTTGGACTATTGATACCTTTTGGCCATGATTTCTTGTCCGTTTGAGCATTATGGCCGATAAAACGAGTTAGGAGTATGTATGATTAATACTCACGTTTCGTTTTCTGTTTCATAGCATACCCTTCACCCACCTCTGGCTTATTAGATTCAACCTATATTTGTAGCCAGAACTTTAAGGAATTTTTAGCCTTTTTACCTTCAGGACACACGCTTCATACGGATTTTCAGGAACCAGCCCAGATTTTTTCCATTGAGAACAATGGTATCCACAGAAAATCTAAGACTAAAAAGTACGTTGCGGTAGTAGTCGTTCAATAACTTTCTTGCATTTGCGTAAGGAACTGAGGTTTACATTAGCTGGCCAGGGACCTCAATAATCAAAAGTAGGGCACATAGAGTAGTCAAATATGACTCAGCGTTCAAACGTTTCCAATTTAGCTAACACTACCCTTTTTTCCGGGTATAAACACAAGAAGAATGTGTAAAACAAGGACTAGATACTGTGTGCACGATAGGAAAAAGATCGTGCTCAGTCTTACCGTCATGAACGTGGATATTCAAACTTAGAGAAGAACAAGGCTTAATTATATGGTCTAGATTTGACCTACTATAGCCCCTATTACTGAACGTAGGTACGGGATAAATCTTTCTTAAGTATGAATTATCCATCAGGTAAGAAATCGGGATTAATATCAGTGCGCTCGGATTAAGAGGTCTGCCTTATGTTGACGTCGACAAAAATTATCCGCTCCGAACGATTTTGCTTCACAATGCTCTAAGAACGTTTTTGAGACGTTTGGACACCTATGAAGAAGTCAAAAGAGACTCAATCGCTCTTCAACAACACCTTAAAATAACTTATATTACCAGAGAATTTTTCGCCTTGATGGTCCGAATGTTTTCGTCCAAAATGCAAGTTACCAAGGTTAAAAAGAACAGAAATTAGTGCGATTAAATACATGACATCTAAAACAAACAAGAATTACAATGAACACTGAAGACAAACTTCAAGTGGAAGAAATCGGCCGTAAATAAGGGTTGCGTTGCCATCTCTTGGATCTCAAAAACACCTAAAGTTCATTTAAAACATACTCAAAACTTAGAGAGAACTTAAATTGTATTTTCAGTTCAGCCAATTTAGCTTGCAATACCTTTGAAATGAAGAATTTGAAATGTCAAAACCTGCCATAAAATTGACAGTATTTTTCAAATATAATAATTAGCCAATCGTTATAAATGTCTTATGTTAAGAATTTCTACCACCTATAAGTATAGTTGCCATCCCTTAAAGCCTCGGAAGGTATAAAGCGTCGTGTGCATTAACTGACAATTAATTTATCTGCTTAAATGGAAAATTAAACTTTGCCAATTTACCTTTTTAACATATTTCAAAGAAACAGATTTAAAAGTAAGATACCATTGATAAAAATATACTAACTATTAAACACGTTAGACTAGATTATTTATTATAACCATATTTACCGAAAAATAATAACTGAAAGTTTGAGCAATAGTTAGTTTTTAATAATAAAATGAGAAACATAGCGTATAAGTATTTTTTGTTTTTGATAAAGTGCAAATGATATCCTAGCTCTTTTTGGAGGGAGGCAAAAGCCTAGGGAAGCACTTTCACCCTTAATTGTGGCAGTTTTTGCTTTTTTAAAGATTGGCTAGATCCGTCAGTACCATTCTCTTATACTCTCAATGTTTTGCTTTTTACCGATGGAAAAATAATTCCAAAACTAATTGAATCTGAGACCTCGAGAGTAGGGGATCTGGCACTGGCACGCAATCTAGATTGTTTTTTTTGGGGGGAAGGGATAATAGGAAAATATTTTTTTCGTAATCTGAACTGGAAGTGCCAAAAGATTTGAGGAGTTTCGAGGGGAGCCAGTTCCTGGAGTCTCCTTGCATTCACACATGTCTAGCGTTTTATCCAATGAGCTTGTTAGTAGATTTTATACCTTTTGCATTTATATACATAATAATAAAGGTATTTCGTATAGCTAGAATTCCTCTAGAGCTAAAGACACCAATTATGCACAGACATATTGGACTATGTCTGGCCGAATTAAGAGTGGGAGCAATTACAATAGTAGCGCTCGTTATATTTGGAAAGATCATTGAAAGGGGACTCAAGCGGCATATTTTTTTCTTATATTTTACTTATATCCTATAAACGGTACTAACCAATAATTTCTTGTCATCGTGTCACATACACCCCTGCTATCTAATTACGTACCAAAATGTTGATTTATCATACCCGTACTAATATGAATAACAAACCTGGAGCAATTTAATCTAACAAACAAAGCAGTCCCACATTGACATTTCTTCGACTCTGGTCATATCTTTCATCGGTCATGCTGTCAATAACTTTTAGTATACAACTGTTATTCTCTAGTAAACTAAGGCAAACTTAGTTTTCCACAAAGTAATCAGTCAGTGCTAAGTTTTCAGCAACCAATGATCATTTTAAGTTTCAAACTTCTGTAAGATAACTCGTTTTGTTTAATAATGACAAAACGACCATCATGAATGGTTGCAGCAAGCTTTGATCGGGTTTGCTGATTTAAAATAGTTTCGGTACAATGTTTTGGTTTGACTTTTCCTCATGAATTAGTTAAAAAAAAACAAAGTTTTTCTGAGGGATGTAAAGAGCGAAGTTGAAACTTAAAGCGAACAAAAAAATTAATTTTACAGCCTATCTAACATATATCAATAAATCTAGTGCAAATAAATCAACTGGTGATTTTCCCTATGTTTTTAGGATTACAGAAAATTAACGCTTTACTGAAGACACAAAACAATACAGGAGTTTCGGTATAGTAAAAGTAGTACTTACCCATCTCTAACTGCAAGAACTACAATGAAACGTAAAATAAAACTAACAGCCTGAGACACTAAAAATAACCTGTATTCACTCCGACCAGAAAATCATTTATTCTGAACATTTATATTATTACACGCCAACGGCACACCATACATGAATTTGTCATATTAAGTAACATTTGAATTGAGCAATGTTCCGCTAAGAGACAGATATTCTGCTATTAATATATTTTGATTCGTTGGCAATTAGTGCAATATAAATAGAGCTTACAAATGTTTTTATCTGTATCAGTTGTAAAGTTCTTTGACGACTGACAAATGATCATTATGGACAGACAAACTAAAGATGAACGGTTTTTTTGTTACTTTGATAATTAAATGCTTATTATACAATTATTTTACACATTTCACTTTTCAAATATGATATCTATTTACATTCTGGAAATTTATCCAAAACATTTTGCCCTAGTTATAGGAAGTCTCTTGATAAAACACTAACATGGCTTAGCCTTATTTAAATGTCAATGGCATATGCATATAAGAGACATTTATGTCATGTTTCCACATTGTGGATTTTGACTGATTCAAGCCAATTACATTTTAACCGTTATTAAATGTTCTACGGCTAAATGGAGAATTTAAAGTGAGGAATTTATTGGCTTTGTCTTTACACCTTGTGTGGGCCCGTCTTCACTTGAATCCGTGTAAGGTTGGGCCAAAGTTAAATGCAACCAGTTCTGGAGCGTCGTATGACATGCGAAGGAGGTGGCAGTTCCACCAAACAGTACAATGGGCGAGCTGCGTGGAAAAAGGAGTTTGACATGACAGGAGGGTTTGGTTTCTAACCATGTCAGTCCAGTGAAGTCCTTCGATTCTTCAGAGATGTTTCGTCTGTAAGTCAACGACGGCAAAGAGGATAGATTTTGGAGATGGCCAGGTCTCTGCTCCATACAGCAGAACGGTGCTGACTGACGCATTGTAAATGCACATTTTGGTAAGGCGGCTTATGTTTGGCTTTCGCCAGGTGCTGCTAAGCCTCCCAACAAGTGCCAACGCTTTGGCTATCCATGATGTAAGCTTCTTTGTGATCAAGCAATCCCTTGACAGAATAGATCCCAAGTAAGTGAAATTTCCAATCCCATTTACTTGGCTGCTCCCGATTTTGACTTCCTTTGTGGTAGGACGGGACGTAGGGGGCTCAAGGAGTATAACTTTGGTTTTCTGCCAGTTGATCTTCCATCCAACTCTCGAGACTTCTTCTGAGAGTGCTTGGAGAGCTTTGGTTACCTTTACGGTGGTACCCGCAACCAGTGCTATGTTGTTGGTGAAGTCGGCATCAGAGAGAAGCTGGTCTCCGCGCTGAAGACCAAACTGAAGGTGATTCATAATGCTGGTCATAATATGGTCTATGACGCAGTTGAAGAACTCAACAGAGGCAGTGCAAGCTTGCCGGATGTCAGTCTTCACCGAGAATGTGGAACTACGTCTTCTATTGACTTGCAAACACAGGTCTCCGTATCGTCATACAGCTTTTCAAAAACTGAGCAATATTTCTGGGATAGGCCTTTAGTTCTCAGTATCAGCCAAAGGGAACAGAAATCAACAGAATCGAAGGCAGCCCTCAAAGTCCACGAATGTAATGGACGCTTTTCGGTGGAACTCTCGCGTCTTTTCGATCAACTGGTGCAAAGTGAAAACTTGCGCCATCGTTGACTTGGTGGGCAAGAACCCAGCCTGCTAGACTCTTCTCTTTCTACGAAAAAGGTGGAACACCTGTCCAGGAGTGAAATGGTGAAGAGTTTACAAGGACCGGAGAAAATCGTCATCCCACGATATGTGGAGCAAATTTGACGGCTGTCCTTGCATTTCCAGTGCCGCAATATGATGCCAACACGCCTTTCGTTCGTATACTTTCCGTCATCTATTCAGCTGAGAAAATTAGCTGGAGCCACAGAATCGTTTGTTGCGCCTCCGTACTTGAGGAGTTCTGACAAAATACCCCAGACACCAGGGGCTTGATTGCTATTTAACAATTTGAAAGCACTTCAAATCTCAGAGGTGCTAAAAGGTTGCGATATGAGGTCGGAAAAAGCCTCGGGTGTGGCCATAGCTGCTTAAATCAGGTCTGGGTTGGGATGAGCAACTGTTTTGGTTTTCAGAAGCGTTGAGAAATGACTGCCTAAGGCAGAGAGGTAGCCTGCATCGTCATCCAGTATGCTGCCGGGCATCGATGAGCATCAACCGTGGCCATTGGGCATAGTTACCATTAAGGGATTGGGCTATAACACAGCCAATTGGGCATAGGTCATAAGTTATACAAGTTGCCATTTGTTTAGAAATGTGTTTTATTACTGGGTAAGGTGTATTGGGGCAAGTATGATCCTTGGTTTCCAAAACAGATAAAGAGTATTAAGATGAAATTTTCAGGGAATGTTGAACAAAATTAGAACGCACTATATTCAATTAGGCCAATTTTATGTAACAGCAATACATAAGGAGTAACAAATTGAAACTTTCAGGATAAATAAAGTGATTGGAGGATAGTCAACTATCCAAATGACAATATGCGCACACAGCTATTGGTATTGCTTCTGCTTCTTCTATGACTAGTACTACTGTGTGTGTATATATTTTTTTTTATCATGCAAATGTTTTAAATGATATGAAAATATAGCTGGTTAATTATCCATTTTTTTACTTAATAAAGCAGTACAAATTTCACAATTAAAATAAATTCTATTATTATTGTAGATTAACATTGATGAGTTAGCACCACCAATTTAGGGGTTCTGCAACCTTTTTGAGGATATAACGACAACTTTAATCGCACCACCATTTGGTTTTAACCATGTTCAAGGTATTGACTCGCCATATGTCAACAGTGACCTGGAGTGGTACGTGAAAATTTTGAAAGAAAGTTTTGAGGGTTATGATCTTCTTGATAACTTGTCCTCTGACAGTGACAGTGGAAATCATGATCCCGAGTGGACAGAGGACTTTTTGAAAGAATATTTTAGTGATAAAAATATTTTAGTTAATAAAGTTGATATTCCCGTTAAGTGCCTTTAAGCAGGGTTTGGATGTCAGTTTTGCCAAACCATATGCATTTGATGATAAAGTCCATCACAGGTATTTGGACTTATTGATCCTCTGAGTCCAAATACCTGTAAAAGTTTCGATGATTGTTTCTAAAGAGCTTAATGAAAATTCACCCACTGTTTTATTGTGCATCATCCCACCTCAGCCAGGTACATTTATAGGACGAAATTTATCAGTTAATAAATTTACTGAGGCAGAACAACTCAGTCCAGATGCTCTGGAATATGATGATTGTGCTAATTGATTTTACTCCACGCAAAAACGCTGTTATTGAGGTTGAAGGAGGACAGAGTGGTGGTGGTGGGGGCATGAATAATTCTGCAACATCTATTGTATAGCCTGAACTTTAATTATAAAACCCTGTCTTGTACAATACATATGTTTGTGCGAGTGTTTTTGGGACCCTTTTAATTCATTGATAGCGGAAGACATTATAACAGACCCCATAGACATTATATATACCTATGTGGGTAAGATTTGAGCCCTAGAACTTAAAATGTTTTATTTAAATGAAAATGCAGGTGATGTTTTTTCAGAGTATCTACATACTGAAATGATAACAATTCATCCGTATTTGGAAAATTTTGAGGGTTTGTTTATGAAATGGATAATTAGTATTGTAGCTAAATTTGATAATTATAAGGAAAGGAAGAGTGGGGCAGTGATTTTCTTTATTGAAAATTTTCATGTAAAACATTTGAAATTAAAAAAGACTTTATTTTAAAAAGTGGTAGTGGTGGGGACAGGGCTATAGTTTAGAAATCTAATTTAGATTTGAAGGGATGTCAAGGTGTGCAACAAATCTGTTTCTGTACAGAGCTACAGTGTTTTGAATATACGTTTCTTATCGCGGTCAACCGAATCCTGCAAAAGAATGCTACTAAGACAAAGATGTACAAATAGGCAGCTAGTGGAGGTAGGGTGGGGGAAGAGTTTTCTAAAGTAAATTCTTGTTTAAATGGTAAATCTCTAGTAATACTTAAGGGGACAAATATTTTTGAACAGACTAATGAACCTTTAGAGGTTCGTGTTGTTGTGTTACAATATGAAAACAAATTAGATGAGGGTGAGCACAGTGATAAAAAGGGGGCTATATTTCCAATGACGGCTCCGTCCATTGAATCAGTGAAGCACTGGGCATGGCTTTTTCATATGCCTGCTACAGAACCTGATTCAATTGGAGATTTGAATTCAATTACGGATATTAGTCGAGTTTTTGGGGAGGGAAAAAAGGGAACTGGAGCACGCTACTTTTGTCCAACATGTCTATCTAGATGTTGGACTGAATTAAAGCTTTAGAATGACATGATACACTGTAAACGTTATGGGTACAAGTCTGTGAAGACAGTTAGCGGAGACAAGGTAATCTTGGGTTTTAGAAATTTCCAGAATTCACTCATACAGAGTGACAAGATGGCTGTAGACTGCGAGGCCAAACTCACAGATGTGTATGATTCATCAAATTTAAATTGTGTAAAAGAACATGGAGCCATAGCAGCCTTTTACAACCATTCTCAAAGAGACTCTTGTAAATCCAAGCAAGCGGTAGATTTAGTTGAAACATTGGACGGCCCAGATTGTATGCGTACACCCTTGACTGCACTTACTATAACAGCAAATAAGTCAGTTTCACGGTTACACAATAGATATTATCCAAAGAGTCTATCACCAGCGGACAGGTTAGCCATTATAAATTGGAAACTCATTTGGTCTGTGAGAGGAAATTTGATGAGGGCAAAGGAGAAGGGGGTAAGGGGAAATACGTTAAAGGGATGGTCCGCGATCATAATCATTTGTGACAAAAATTTCATTGGGAGGGAGTAACTTTCAAGGAGTGGGAAGTCAATCATGTAATGTAGATGTTAGCCAACAATATTTTCTACCTGCTTTTAAACACAATTCCAATTATGATTTGAAACCAATCTTAATAGCGTTGGCACTTTTTTAGATAGGTAATATGGGGATGATGCATAGGTTGATGGTTCTTTTTCGTATAATATAATACCCCAATGATCCGAGAAGCTGCTGCTCTTAGAATTGAAATGCAAAAATAGTAAATGATTAGACGTGCTTAAATAAAATTAGACTGCTTAGTTTTTCCCCCAAATCTTTAAGTCAATTGATTAAAGTACAGAAAAGCATTAATTTGGATAGTTTACTCCTCCTTAAACAGCGCTTTCAAGATGATAAAATGTATTATTTATTACCTTGTTAGATTATATATCTATATGATTACTACTACTAAAATTAAAGGCTAAGTGAGGAGAAATTAACGCACATCGAAGCGTTTTATGATTCACTTAATGATCTTCAATGCACCACTGCAAGTTATAAGCTTTCCAAGAGGGTTTGGGCAAAGGGAGGTTTTAAAACAAGTGGAATTATTGCAAAAAGTACTTGGCAAGTGATGTATTAACGTTATTGGATATTGTCTGTAAGAACATGGTTAAAATCTATATGGAATATGGATTTGATTTGCCTCTTGTTTTTCAAGTCCTCATCTGTTGATGAATTTAATTATAAAAATCAGTAAAAAAAAAGGTCTGATCACTTGCTTGGACCAGCATACATTTGTAGGCAGATCAATGAGGAAAAGCTATGTTTTCCTGGGGACAGTATCTTGAAAACTGATCTGACTCGACAAATAACTGGTGTAGAGTCTGACACAGTTTATTTGGATATGAATTCCCTTTATTCCACAGCATTATGTCACTGCTGTTTTCCATGTGGTACTTATAAATGGCTTAATAATCCTCGTGCTTCAAATTTTTCCAGTATTGCCATCATTGAAGAGAATGGACCGAAAATATGGTATTTCGAAATTGATGATGAAATACCGATGGAATCCTACGGTCCGGTAAATGATTTTGGGTCTATGCAATTTATCTTTGGTAGAGGATGGTGGTGTGCATTGGACACTTTCAAAGCAAAATCTTATTGCTGACCTTGATCCGAAACAGATAATTATTAATCATCATATTCTATAGCGATGGATGGTTGATAATGGTTTCAGGGACACATAGATACATAGAGCTCTGGAATTTGATCAAAAGCCATATTTGAAAATGTTTATTGACACTTTTCTCAGTAAACATTCAGAAGCGAAAACGAAGCTTGAAAAAGAATTCTATTAGCTCATTTTAAAGTCAGGCTTCGGTAAGATGTGCAAAAGTGTACGCAGCAGGAGTCAATGTGACGTTAAAATGAATCCAAAAGAATGTGCTCGAATCATTGTTGATCCCAAATTCAAATTATTCACTATCATAGACTCCAATAGGGTCCTTCTACATAGAAAAAAAGAAATGTTGTTTTAAATAGTTTAAATAATTGCTGGTGGTAGGTCAATAACAGAAGTATTCACGATACTCATGTTGTCATTCTCTTACAATGTTTGTTAGTTGCAATGGTCGAGGGAGGGCGAAGTACAAGTGTATTATGGAGATAATGATTCACTACTGTCAAAAGTTAAAACTGTTAAGCAACTGAATAATTTGGAAAATGGTAAGTAAATGAGCTCTAAAATAGATTTTACTCATTAGGATTAGTCCATCTATCCGGAACTAGTGAAGAGCAAAGCCCAAAACCAATTACCAGACGGGGGGTGACTTAATATCCAATGGCGTAGTTCCAGTTCTGAAAGTAAACTGAGTGGAAACACACAATAAGGATATCAAACAAGTCTGCTAGGGGATGCTTTCACACTATGTAAAAGAAAATTTCTATATGGGCGTTTATTGGAACTGGGGTTGAAAATAATTTAGTTCCAAGAGTGAGAGTCATGGTGATTCGCTCTTTAAAATGCAAAAACAGCACAGTTTGAGACGAAATAACGCCATGACAGCCATATCGGACAAAATCTATGTACAAACAGAAGGTGTGAGGGTACTACCACATGGTCAATATATTACTTCATTTCGAGACGTATGTGTAGATTACAGACGTTGTCTTGACCTGGAGGAAGCTCAATAGTCAGTAGGAGGGGGCCAAAATTTCTGTCCATACAAATTTTACAAGATTTTTCTGAAGCTCAGCAGTGTATTTTCTAGTCATTTTCTTTCTAGTCATGTGTTTTTCTAGTCATGTGTTATTTATTTGTTGATTCATTTATTTTTTGCGCAAAGTGGAATTGGTTTTAAAGTGCTTCATATTATACTATCTTATTTTTCTTGTCGCTGTCTTGGCATCTTCCAGTAGCCGTTATGGCCACTGCGTTCTCAGGAGGAGTCCAGTCCCGTTTGGCTCCCCAGGTGGGACCCATTTTCCGAGTGTTTTTAAATGTTGTTTTAATTTCTGTCAATTGTTTCGTAGTGCCCGTGTAAATATGATTACTTTGTGATGTTAAAAACATTGTAGTGCATTGATTTGTATTTAGAAAAATGTGTATTCAATTTTTTTTAGTATTTTTTCAACTGATTGGGGTTTGGTTTGTTTATTTGTATTTTGACATAGGAGGAGTATGCATCAATTTAAAACTCCATTCATATGGTTTCTTTGCGGAATAATAATCTTTGGTTTAACAATACTTTTATTAACAAAAATAACTAAAAATAGTGATGAAATGTTCTTACAAAATCTGAAAAATATTTATTATTGCATTATTGAGTGGCAAGAGTCCTATGATAAAATAAAAAGTATTACACCAGACATAAAATTCTTACGAGTGCTTGACGTGTTTAATAGTATCACAAGAAACTCCTGGTTGATTATCTATGATTTAGCTGAACCTATTGAAGAGAGGTCCCAGGAGATGTTACAATTATTTACGGTCGGGTCTCATCATGAAAAACATCTGTAGCTGTTGTTCGCCATAATCTTTTTCATCAGAGCAAATGTATGAGAACACATGGTTTAAATTGTACTTACTATCTTTTATAGAGTTGTTCGTAATTCAAGTTCTCTTAAAAGTTTAAACAAGCAAATTATCCTGGAAAACATAATTTCATACCCTCGGCATACAATCAAGCTACTAATAAACCTTATGGATATATTTTATTGGATCCTATTCAAAACACACCCCGCGAGCTACATGTATTATCTGACTCCATTTCTAAAAGTGTTGATTAATAAAAAATGTAGTGTGTATTTGTGTATATTGAAAGTAAATAACTATTGAAAGCAAATTAAAATAAAAAATTGGTGATTTTTAAACTGTGATAATATTATTATCTTGATTAAGAAACAAGTGTTTTCTATAAGCCTATATTTATTGTAAAAGAAGGTACTGCGGCTGCTTTTAAGTTATCATTTTTTTTATTACGTTGATTATAAATATTTATTTTGTGAAATAAGGGTTACTTTTATTTTTCTGCTAAATAAAAATTTATATTATGCATTAATAAAAGTAAACATGATTCTAAATTATTGTTGTTGTTATTATTCATGAACATCGTACTAGGACTGACAGGGACAGTGTTGATTCATTTGACAATAATAGTTTACAGTTAGATGTAGTCTAGCTGTTGAAGTCAAAACAATATGTATCAATTCAAAACGCCATTCAGATCGTTTCTTTGTGGGTCATCAATGATGGGCAAGACAACACTTTTGACTAAAATAATATTAAATTTTAATAAAATATTTATGAACAAGCTGAAGAATTTACCATTGCTAAAGTTTTTTGTGAGAGTCATATGATAAAATAGAGGCTATGGCTACACCAAACGCTATGGTACAATTCATACGAGGACTTGATTTTTTCAATACTATTGAACCATATTCTTGGCCGATCATTTGTTATTTAGCTGAAGCCATTGAAAGATGATTTCAGTAAATAGTAAATTGTTTTACTGTTTACTCACATCGTGAAAAGGTTTTCATAAACCTAGTTCTACACAATCTCTTTCATCAGAGCAGATGTACCGGAAGACTTGCTCTAAAACTGTACTTAATATATCATTTGCAGAATTGTTAGTGACTAAAGTTCTCTATTAACTCTGAATAAACACAAATATATCCCTAGGATTCAAAATTTCTACTTTCAGCGCACAATCAGGCAACAAATAAACCATATGCTTACATTCTATTAGATCTTAATAAGAATACAGCCGAGTATTTGCGTGTAGTTACCGATATTTTTTACAATAAAATTACAGTATATATTCCTGTGAGCCGTATAATAGGATATTAGTTGCCATCATGAAACTATAGAAACTAGCTTAAAAATAGACATTTTTTTTCGATCTAAGCACTTCAAACCGGCCACTTAGGAAAGCCATACTCAAACATGGTGTTGAGAAAGAATTCGTTAACTAATATCTGAACTTTGTTTAAATTTAACCATAGGCAATGTTCAATTCTCTGAAGTAGTTAAGTAAAAGAAAAAACAACATAATTCCATCGTTCATGCCCTGGCTTGCAAAAAGAAAGGAAAATGTTTTAACAGAAAAAAATTCTTCAAGTATATTGTAGTTTTTCCTACGCGTTTACAGCCAATGATTGCAGGACTTGTAAATATATTTCTCTGTTTGGCTAAGCCTTACAAATTGACTACAGTAGAACTCACCCTTTCACCAATGGAACGCTTTGAAGACATTCTAAGTAAATTCATTAACGATGAGAGTATTGTAGATGATATGAAACTACTTTTATTTCAAGGTACACTTCGACGGGTGGACATACATAAACCCTATATTGAAAGACCAGTTACTGCAAGTATTATTGATCCCGGAAAGAAAACATCTATTGAAAATTTTGCCGAAACAACAACAAAAACACCATCAAAGGAGGAGGATTTGAATTCAATATTGTCAAGTATTAGAGACCTACTGCCACACTCATATCATGAACAAAGTGAAAGAGTCTTAAAATATTTCATGTTGGAAAGTGGTCAAGATCAAATTAAAGATGAAGGTAATGGGAAACAAATTATAATTCAAGGGAGAAGTTATAATCTACTTGATTTAAATATAACATGATTACAAATCCTAAGTCAATTTAACTTTTGACAAGCATCTATTCAAAACTTCCTGAAAAAACTTATTACCAACACGTAAATTTTAAAGAAATTAAAGGAATATTGTACTGCCAGTCCTCTAACACCTTCATTAAAGGGAGAAGAATAAAAAAAGATTTTAAATCAATCTTCGAAAATAGTAGCACACCTAGTAGCAGAAGAAACAATGTCGGATTGATGACACCATTGGTAGTGTCTACGAGACAAAAGAAAATACGTATTGATATCAACTCATCACCACCATAAGTAGTCACTAGTATGCAATAGGGTAGCGAACATTACAATTCGCATTTTCTTTTCAAATGGTTGAAGTTTTGAAACATACTTGTGAAAATATTGGTGAAGTGGGAAGTCCAAGTTCCCCCGCAACACTTCCTAAAGTTGCTGGTATTGACACCAAAACTGCGAAAGAGTATCTAAAAAGGAGCCAAGTTTACACTCCACATCGAAATCATAGGGTTTGTGGTTGTCATTATTGAAAAACTAAACCTTTTCCCCACTGAATATAATGCAAGCATATCTTTTAACTCTAGATGAGATTCAAAGGCATAATAATACACCCTACAAATATATTCTACATGCAATTAGTGTCTTTAGTCGTTGTGCATTTGATATTATATTGCGGACAAAGAAAGGTGTTGAAGTTGTTCAGGCTATAGGAAGTATTATTGAACAATATTTTTCTAGAGAAGTTGAAATGGATCTTGATAGTCAGTTTTGTAATCCAAAGTTAGAAAAGGTTTGAGTGTTACTTTAACGATATTTTTTTGTATCACATTTGAAGGCAATTTGTAAAGTGAATAGTGGCGAATCACTGATTATTATTGTTGTAATTATGGGCGGACTCAGACAACTGAGTCGAGACTCAGGCCACAAAAGCATGTTGCTTCCAAACCTAAAAAGCCATTGGATTCTTGGTGCCCGTTCGGGCGTGGTAATTTGAGATAAAGCTTGTCAATCCTTTTCCCCCTTGTAGAAAAGCCTTCCTTCGTTGTGGCAAGGAGTCCAACATTGTTTCCATCCATCCCGAGAAACCCAATCCCCATATTAAAACCGGCTCGGGTATGCAATACTGAAGGGGAGATTCGCCAACTTCTGGCCAACTATCATTGGAAAGCGGTCTTGATCCTCAGACAGGTACTGACAAAAGAACTTCTTTTTCTCACCTTTGATTACTGGTCAAGGGATCTTTTCTTCTACCTCAGTCAACAATCCACATGTTAAGGACGATTGCCCACTACGCATGACTCTGGCAGCCATTACTAGCTTCAACCTATTCAATCTCGTCAGCGTATTCCAGAAAACACTCATGGTCAGCCATAGAAGGTTGGTCTCTATTTGTGCCTACTACTCTCGGGGGTATCATGAGGTCACCAATACCGCCAAAATTCCTGACGAAAGCTTTTAATTTGAAATCGCGTGTTCTTTTTTTTAGTGGATCAGAACTTTTGGTGTAAAACCAAATATCCCGTTATTTTTTTTAGCTCACAATTATTTTCTTAGTTTTCTACAAAACCCAGTACAAAGAAGAGGACGAAGAAATCCAATGCATTTGAAAATAGAAGATAAATGCTTTTTGCCGTTACCTTAGCTCCTCTCTTTTATTTTTCGTTTTAGCGTTTGACATTTATTAATTTTCAAATCCTTCTTTTTGCACAGAGAACGGTTGAGCATAGATCTGGGCCAAGATATTTGTATTTTTCATCTATTTTCACTGGCATGGCTGTGAATAAAGTCGTCTTTTTCGTTATCCTAATTTTTTTGTTTTGTCATCCTTAGCCAGTGTGATCTGAGAAAATATTATTTAGTTAATTTTTGCAATCATAAGCTTTTATATTTTCATTTTGTTTATTGTTTTTTAAGGTATCTTCTCATTCTAATCATTGAACTTATGAAAACGTTTTTCACTCTTGTTTTCCTTTTGTTTTCTAATTTAGTTTTCTTCTAAATCCATTCAGTCTAAAACTAATATAGACAATGGGGCTTCGTTTCTATAATGGTCATTAGCTAAAATGTGTCCACTTGTAATATTTGGCAAAGCTGGGTAGTTAGGATATGATGTGTTGCTTATGCACAATGCTGCTAAAAAGAATTCAGCTAGTGGCCGGCTTTGATAAATGATACATTTGATTCACTTCTTCTACGAATGAATTCTAAAATTTTCAGAAAACTCTAGCAACTGCAATGATACCTTGGCCTCTGATTCAGTTGATGAACCTATTATAAATTTCGCTGTTGACAATTTTGAAATACTTTTTAAAAATTATAAACAAAATTGAAACTGAGTTTAATTATTTGTTGTTTTTTTTGATAAGTTATACTCAAGTCTTCTAATCAATAATATTTCAATGCTAACCTCTTATTTGTTGGTATAGTTAGTTGTCTAGTTAATCATCCTTCATTCGAGCTATTTTTGTCGAACTTTCAATGAAATCTGCGATCCTGGCAGTTTGATTTTAATAACATATTGTTTTCGGACCAGTGAGATTTGTATTGGGTTTGAAACGCGTGCGTGCATGTGTCAAAATGGAGCAAATTGAAAATATAAAGAAACGCTAGAAATATGTAAATTGTATGTAAAGAATTAATATTACATGGAACATTCATGTTTGTGAGGAAGGTGGGCCTTAGGCCCTGTTCCTTCATGTACGTGTTTGAGTAGATAGGATAAATAAAAAAAAAACATCCAAAACAGGCAAAATAATTAGAAAGAAATAAGAAATAGAGGGGGATTTTTAAAATACTGAGATGGAGAAAGAAGTGGGTTTGAAGCCTTCTCCATGGGCGTACCTGGATGTGGTACTTGAAAATTACGCTTATTAGGCCATAAAATATAATCCTTAACAGAACATTAATGCGTTGTATCTTGTTCATCTAAAACCTTTTGTTAGGTAGAATTGATCCTAGGGTACTTTTCTGTAGAATTCACTCCTCTATATTACGAAAAGTAGACTGCTAGCGAACACAAAGTATAATTAGTCAACTAATTTAGAACTCGTTGTAAGTACAATGCAGATGAAAATTGTTGCACATTTTTTAATAAATAAGAAAATACATAATGTGCATTAATTTAATACATAATTTGAGTTAGAGTTGGTACCTTAACCCGTTACGGCCCACTGTCCTTTTTATAGGAGAGCTGGTTTTAATTTTTTGTGGCTAAATTTACACTGAAAACAATTTGCTTTTAGTGATAAAGGCGTTCTTGGTGACCAAGCTATGTAGGTTAATTTTTCTAGGTCAGTTGATCATTCAATATCAGATCAGTGGCGTCATTTAAGTCACAATTAGCATAATTGCACAACGGTAGTTTTCAAAATTCGGTAAAAATAGTTAGAATTCCCCTAGACAGTAGTGACTTTGATAGCAGTTAGACAACTGTATATTTAACTGTATTCCTGAATAAAAACAGACCTGACAAGTAAGTTCATAGTTTTACGGCTTTTTACGTGGATGTGATATTTATAGGACAGTGGGCTATGTAAGGTTTACTTTTTGTACGTGAAATTACAAGGATTACGTTTTTATTGCTAATTTCACTTGAGATTTAAAAAAAATTAATGAGTCTTTGGTTGATTCTTTATTGTGACAACTTGGGGAAAACTTTATCTACGCTTTTTTGGTTTCAGTCATAATTCTCTCTGCAATTTTCTTCCGAGTGTTCACTTATGCGTTTAGTTTACTTGTGATATCCATGTGTGTTTTTCTTGTTTTCTCTTGTTATAAAATCCGTTTTTCCCAATTTGATCGGGTATAAGTAAAAGTAACAATAATAATGTGGGTTCTTTATCATCCTTCAGCCTATTAGTCACCATGGAAAAAATATCTATAAATTTTTCTATACATTTTTCTTCGTCTTCCAGGTTTCTGAAAATGAAGACAAGAAACCCCTGCATTTCACTTAACGAAGCTCTAGACCTTCTAGAAAACGAAGAATTTGCATGTGAAGATATTCAGGTTGTTGTCCTGCCTCCTGATCCCGATCAAGCATCTGATGAAGATGAAGGTAATAACGACAACACGGCAGTTCCGATTGTAAATGTTGTCCTGGGAACTGTTAAAGTAGATTTCAGACCAGGTCTTCTCGAAGAAGAACAATTTGAAGACATCGACGACAACATCATTCTCTCAGAAGAAGAGGGTGCATCAACTTCGAGAGGTGGGCCACAGAAAAGGAAATTCAAAGCCGTGAACCCGGAATGGAAGAAGCAAAAAGGAACCTTTCCTTGGCGAAACTTGGGCGAGGAAGCAGCTAAGGCGCTTGAGAAAACCTGAGAAGCAATAGAAGGAAAAACATCAGTAAAGGTTTTGGCTTTGTTTCTACACGATAAATTTTTTTACCTCATTTTTCGTGAAACGGTTAGATATGCGACGTCTAAGGGAAACTATGACTTCACTACATCAGCTAACGAAATACGTGTGATCGTGGGAATACTGATTTTTTTGGGCTATAATAGATTGTACTCCCTATGAGCTTATTGGTCAGTCGATGAAGATCTTGGAAGTGACCGGGTCAAGCAAGCAATGTCCAGAAATCGATTCATGAAGATAAAAGAGAACATCCACTTCGTGGACAACGATACAGTTCAAAGCCTCAAGATCAGTAGGATATCAAGGTGAAGCCCCTCTTCGATATAATCAACGTAAACTTTAAGCAGTTTGGAATTTTCTCTCAGCATCTATCCATCGACGAAATGATTGTGAAGCATTACGGGAAACATAGCCTGAAGTAGTTCATCCGTGGCAAGCCCATTCGATTCGGATATAAACTATGGGCTTTATGCACTTCGGATGGCTACTGCCGTCGGTTTCATCTGTACTCGGAAAAGGAGCCTAATGCCCCATCTCGGACTGCTAAAGAAGGCCTAGGTTCTTGATTCGTGAAAAGACTTTTGGAAATTGTTGAAAATGGCATCAGCCACGAGGTATATTTTGACAATTGTTTTACAAGTCATCAGCTTTTGTGTGACCTGAAAGGAGCTGGCTTTTGAGAGACTGGGACGGTTAGAGAAAACCGATTGACAAGGTGCCCTTTCCCTTCCAACAAGGATTTTAAGAAGGAGCAACGTTGAGCCTATGATTATCGGTTTGATGCAGCCAACGATATATTGGTGGTAAAATGGCAGGACAATAGCGTTGTCTCTGTTGCATCCAACCATCTCATCCTAGATCCACTAAGACCGGTTGAACGAAGAGTTAAGGGACAGGTGGGAAAGACGGCAATGTAGCAGCCGCATCCACTCAGGCAATACAACCGGTACGTGGGTAGAGTTGATTTAAATGACTGGCTTGTCAGCAAGTATGCTGTGTCTATTAGAGGAAAGAAATGGTATTGGGCTCTATTCGTGCGCCTTTTAGAAATGGCTGTCGTCAATGCTTGTACACTATTCAACATGGTGGTTTACAAAGAAAAGGAAATGACTCTTGTAGATTTTAGACGGGAGGTCACACGAGCCTTTTTGAAAATAAATTACGGAAGAAGGGAAGCAAAGTCTTCAATGTTAGAAGGAAGAACTGTGCCACCACTCAGCACCCGATATGATAGAATAGGACACTTTCTAGTGAAGCGCGAAAAGCAGGGACGATGCCAAGGTAAAAACTGCAAGAAAAAACCACTGAGCTACAGTGAGAAATGTGACGTCACCCTGTGCACTGGCTGTTTTTTCGTCTTACCACACTAAGTTTTGATTTGTTTTGGTTTCGTGTTGCATTTAATTCCGTTTTTGGCATTAAAAATATACTTAATGAAATCGTGTATACTTTGATACCCCTAGAGCCCATTGTCCTATAAATAGGACAGCTTGTATCTCAGAAACCGGAAACAGGAAAAATCTATAAATGCATTTTTGGCTTACTTATGTGATAAAAAGAAACTGGTGAAAAGGACAACTAGAATATCTCCGACATTTTTTTTCTTGGGCCTTTACGGGTTAAGGCTCTGAAGT
>JAPEVW010000047.1:1327500-1332500 GCA_027921565.1 Artemia sinica
GTCTAGTTGGAAGAAAATTGTCACTGTTATCATATACTTCGCACTCGAGACGATTGCTTACCAGCGTTTCAATACCACCAGACAGATGGTCCCTCGGAGATGAACGTTTTGCAGGCACGGACAACACAGAGTAGGATGGCCATAGATTTAGTAGGCTTATGTCAGCCTCTGTGATGAAATTTTTTTTCAGGCATATCACATTATATTTATTTACAAACTGGTCAACCACAAGAGACCACTCGGAAAATTGTCCTTTTATTTTCCAAGAGAGTAGTGAAATGTTCGAGATTTCATTATTCAGTATGTTAATGAGATGGCTTTTCCTTGTTTTCCCAGACACTTCACGCTATATGACCCAGTTTCTTGCACGAAACGCAAAATATAGCACGAGCACACTTTTCTGCATCGTTCTTTTTGAAGACGTGGTCAGACGCGCCACATCTGGAGCAGAGAGGGATATTGATGCACTCGATACCTAGGTGACCTTGGCTGTGGCACGAGTAGCTGCGAATGGGTGAGAAATGGAATTCTTCAGTGGGCAGTTTCTTGTAATAGATCTTCGCAGATTCCTTAAGAAATTTACACAAATCTGATCGACAGCTGAAAAATACCTTGAACGTACAGGAACTGGCAAGCTGTTTAGACTTCGTAGCTCTTGGGATCAGTGCAGTTAGTTCATCCGCTTATAAGTCAGAGGGAACTTGTTTCACTACACAAATATAGTTAGGGCTCTTTATGCAGCAGAAATATGTGGCTTGTTGATCTTGTTTGACTCAACAATGGTTTCAGCTGTGTCTTTTGAACGAGCAACTAGTATCCAGTGACTTTCCGTAATTCAGGTATGTTTCTAGTATCCACACATACCAAATATACGAATCTTTTCCTAACCCATGGTTTATCAAGAGACTCGGGCAGATTTTTCAGAACGATTTTATAAGAGGGCTTATCAGGCTGATTTAAAGCGCTTGGTCATTCGTGGGTTTGTTGGCATTAGTAGCAAAATGGTTCTAGATAAATTGAGACATTTCATTCACCTCAATAGCTGCGGTTGCTGCAGTAGCTTCACTAGTAGCTGGGACTGAGCAGGGTGAATCAATAACGAAGGTTAGCAATTTGGTCACTTTGATGTGAGCTTGATGAATCCATCTACAAATGTCTGTAAAATTCTCTTCATCTTTTGCGTGAATTTCAAAGTGTGTTGTAAACTGCATTAGTTGATTGAGCGATTCTTTGGCAATCAGAATTTCTTCTGGTGTGAAAAAGCTGACGCCTATATCAACTATTCCCTCCAGTTTTTTCTTCTTTCCATACTACGCCTCACGAAGTTCAGCACAGCATTAAAGAATGATTTGTCCTCCACTTTTTTTGACATCCCGGAAATAATACGCTAATGTTGACGCACCTTAAGAAAAGGTTGAAGCTTTTTTTTATAAGATTTGCCTGATAAAATCTTCTATTGGTAACCTCCAATCGGCAACAGTGAGCTAAAATAATTTTTCCCAGGGGAAATCACAATGGTCAAAATAACCAAACCATAGATAAGACAATTATAAAAAAAAATCTTCAAATAAGTGTCCACTGGGAAATTACTCACAATGTATATTTGTGTTGTAATGTACGGGTGTCACAACTTATTCGTCACCAGGGTATAGTAACGTGATCGAACGCCAAATGGGCCAAACTCTAGGGCCAAGGGTGCACCAAACCCGGGTCACCACTAAAGATCTCTAGCTATCTCCTCGGAAGACAAACGGACCCCCGTGTCGATATAATAATGACGGTATCTTGTAACTGTTCTCCTACCCTCTCTGGGCTCCTGCAAAAATAGTCTACACAGCTGTTGAAAATAGCTTACTTGTAATCTATCAAAAGGTCACTTGAAAAAACAAATATATCAACTCTGAAAGAACAGATTCCCCCAAACGGGGTCTCAATGTAGACTAACTAATAAAACATTGGTTCTGTATAACAAACATTGCATAGGGGTGGACCTTCGCTTGGCCCTGGCCAATCCTCTAAATCAACATCCAAATCCATTCTTCTTATGCGTAATTTTTTCTTTCAATGGCCCAGACCCGGAAGATAAAAATAGAATATATTTAAAGATATATATATATATATATATATATATATATATATATATATATATATATATATATATATATATATATATATATATATATATTATATATATATATATATATATATATATATATATATATATATATATATATATATATATATATATATATATATATATATATATATATATATATATATATATATTTACAGAAAAGCAAATAGGTCATTTATCTGAAAAAAGAACCAAGGGGTGGAACCTCAACACCTCCCCCCGTAAGATAAATGACCACCCATGCGCCAAGCTGGTCCACCCTTACAATCATAACACTGAACCTCAACTTTACAAAATCCATTTGTTTTCTTTCTTCCACCACCGCCTGTGCTTCCACCACTTGGTTCTGGATCTGTCGTCAATCACACGTCTCTAGTGTAGATCCACTATGGTATCTATCGTATGGCAACCACATTAGTTTTTGAAAATTAAAGTCCCAAAGATTCACAGAAAATGATCGAGCTCAGCTCAATCAAAAACTTTTCTCACTCTCGCAAATTTTCATTTAAGAGGAACAGAGAATCAGTTTCTGGCACGTTTAATGATGCCAGCCATCATGAAAAATTGGCCGCACTAGCCTCTTAATTTCTATCTGTGGAAACAGCCCCACATCTAAATTAAAATGTAAATTGCCCCTTGGCATAATTTGAAATAATCCAACGCCAAATATAAACAGGCCTCTGAATACGAAAGGGGCGCAGAGAAATCAGCTAAAAGTTTCAGCGAATCATTAATCAGTTTCTTCTGGCTTCCTTCCTCTGGGATAAAGAGATGAGAATAGGCGTTGATGCCAACTGAAGATTAAATTTAGGTACGGGATAAGGTTTGCCGAAATAATGGTCGATTCCCATGAAGAGTAATAAGTATGAATAGGGTTACTGGACAAAGGTTTGGGTGAAATATGAAGTGACTGGGAGAGTGTATCTTCCAAAAACTCCATATCAAAGAGGCAAAATCTCGGTAACAGGGTTACAACTGGGCAACCAGTTGTCCGTTGAGTGAATCGTCCATCATTCATGGCTCCCCCAAAGGGCTTATCCCCTGCAGAAGAGACCAAATCTCTCTTAGAGTTGATAGGAGTAATATCAGGTTCCTCCAAAGTCTTCCAATCCAACCCGACATTCAATATCTCCCAACTTTTCCCCAACCCATTGTAGGTCGTTCAACTCTATTTTTAATCATCTTGTTTTATTCCCCATGGGCCTCAAACCTCTTTGTCCCCCCTAAAAGTTATTTATTACGTTAGCTAGGCACAGCCCATCAATTTTTTTGTATTTGTCCCCCTATTATTTATTTATTGTGTTAGCTAGGCACACCCCATCTAATTTTTTTTATTTGCCCCCTTTTATTGATATATTGTGTTAGCTGGGCACAGCCCATCTAAATTTTTTTTTCTCGAGATATATTTTTATCACAATCGGGACATGCCGTCAGCATTCCCGTTATCTGTTCTCGGTCTTGATATTATTTCAAAATAGTATTCTTGTGGGCACAGGGCCCATCGTGCCAATCATCGGTTATCTGGCTTCATTATATTTAGCCATCTCAATGGGTTGTGATATGTCACTATTTTAAATTTTTGTCCATACACATAATTGTCAAGTTTTTTGACCGTGTATATTATTGCAAGACATTCTTTTTCAGTCGTGCTTGAATTTAAATATGCTTTTGACAAATTTCTGGATATAAATATGATTGGATGTTCCCCATCCTCAAAATCTTGAGATAAAACAGCTTCTAATCTGTAATCTGAATTTTCAGTTTGTAGCACAAATGGTAAGGAAAAATATGGATTTCTCAGTATTCTTCCGCTACAAAGAGCATCTTTAAGTGGATCAAATGCATTTTGTTCAATTTCCGACCATATAACGGGATCTACAACACCCTTTTTTGTTAACTCTGTCAAAGGTATAGCAATCGTTGGAAAATTGGGCATAAATCTTTGGTAATATCCCGCCAATCCCAAAAATTACCGAACTTTTTTTTTTATTTGGGATTGCTGCGTTTTTAATTTTTTTTCCGTTTTTTTCCTTAATGGGGTTATGATACCGTTCCCTATTTTGTAACCCAGGTATTCTTTCTCTGACTGCACCAATCTCTATTTTTCTACATTCAAAGTTAATCCTGCTCTTGTCAGCCCGGTCAATACTTGTTCCCTATGAGTTATATGTTCACGGAACGAGTTTGAAAATACTTTAATGTCATCCAAGTAGGCTCTTGTGTATGCTAAGGATTTTAAAATACAATCTACGAGTCTTTGGAATGTTGTTGGTACCCCTTTTAGTCCAAGAGGCATATACCTAAGCTGCTGTAACCCAAAAGGCGTAATAAAAGCAGTTTTTGCTGAATCTTATGGGTGCATCTTTACTTGCCAATATCCCTTTCTCAAGTCAAAAATTGATATAAATTATGCGAATCCTACTGACTCTGGAATTTCGTCCGTTTTTGGTATTGGATACGCGTCTGATTCGGGAATATTATTCAGTTTTCTGTAGTCTATGCAAAATCGAATGGAGCCATACTTCTTTGGGACTAATACGACTGGCGCTGCATATTCTGACTTTGATGGTTTTATAACCCCTAAATCAAGCATTCGGTCTATTTCTTTTTTCATTTCTTTCCTTTTAGATTCTGGTATTCGGTACGGTTATTGTTTTATTGGTTTGTTGTCTTTTACTAGTATTTTATGTACCACATTTTTGTTTTTTTTCGATTCGCTCTGTTAAAATGTCTGCAGATTCTGTGAATAACTTATTTAATTGGTATTTTTTAGCTCGGCTCAAATTCGTTTCTGACAAAACTCTTTCAACGGCGTTTATATGTGTTTCCGCCAGGTCTATTGTACCCAAAGGGACACTTTCCTCGT
>JAPEVW010000047.1:1337500-1417500 GCA_027921565.1 Artemia sinica
ATGTACACACCTCAATGTCCACATCAGATCTCCATCACATCGTTGAGTCCGCAAATCTCAGGATTTCACCTGTCAAGGTTGTGCTTGATTTTCAGCTGTCTGATCACTTACCAATACAGTTATCTGCCAATATTCCTTGCCACAGTTCAGATACACAAACGTAAACAACTTCGAAAACACCTCCTAGGTCTCGCCGTGATTGGCGTAAAATTAACCCTGTTTTATTTCAAGAAGAAGCCGCCCGAGTCCATAGTAAGATCCGTGTCCCTTTCCATCTTCTCTCTGGATCAACTGCTCTTTCAAGGGAGGAAACACAACTATCAGTTGACTTTTATTGCGCAGAAATTGGCCATGCCCTTCGCTGTGCTGAAAAAGCTGCTGTCCTTCTAAGTAGACTCCGTCATCACACCCTTCCTGGCTTGTCTGAAAATCCAGAGTTAGTTGATACCCATTCTATGTCTAAATTTTGGCTTCAACTTTGGGTTTCATGTGGACGACCCCGTTCGGGGGTAGTCAATTCAATCCGCCTGCTCACAGAAAGAAAATTCACAAAGGAGCTAAAAGCTCACAGAAAAAAGATGATTGATATCGAATCTACACGGGCCAAAATTAATCCTTCTCTCCTTTGGCGTTTTCTGTCCTCTAAAAGCGATGAGTCTTTATCCGCATCTGCTATCCCTGATTCTGAATGGTACGCATATTATGGGTCAGAATTTTCGCCTCCTGACCCAGCCCTCAACGAAAGATACGAAGCTGAGTTGGACGACTTCTTAGATAGTTGTCCTCGGAGTGATTATCTTGTAACGGAGGGAGCTGTATGCAAGGCCATCTCTCACCTAAAACCTAAACAATTTTTTGGGATTGACGGGATCAGTGCACTCCATCTAAAAAGTGGTGGGCCCGCTCTCATTAGTCATGTAACCCTCCTGATGCAGATTATCCTCATTCAGGGTACTGTCCCAACCACTTTCTCAATTGGAGATCTTACGCTAGTTCTTAAAAAAGGAAATGTTACCATGCAATGCTCCTCTTTCAGTCAAATCACGGTTGCTACCTCTCACTGCAAGTTATTTGAACTTTTATTCGTAGATGAGTTTGAAAAACTGTGTTGCAGTCCACCAAGACAATTCGGTTTCCAACGCGGCATTGGCTGTGCGGAAGCGCTCCATGTCGTTGCATATGCACTCCTGAATACAAAAAAATCAGGAGAAAGTCTAGCGATCGTGGGCTTAGACCTGCAGAGAGTGTTTGATTCATTGATTCATGCGCTTATGTTGCTAACCTCAGCTAAAAGAGGAGTGACCTCAAATATCATCCGGGCTTTCCGTGATCTTTATTCTCGCCTTCGCGTGCGACTCAGGCTCCCTCCCGATAAAGGCCTTCCACCAGCCCCACGGTCAACTTTGATACGTCCGCCCATCTGGTGCTTGGTCTTCCCCTAGGACGCCTCCAGCCGTTTGCAGCTGGGTCGAAATCAAAGATGAGCCGGGCGGTTGTTTTGGCAGGCAGACGGAGCAGATGACCATACCAACGCAGCGAGCGAGACTCAAGCTGCTCGGACAGGGGTGGGAGTTTGAAGGACCTGAGGATTTCCGAATTTCGTACCCTGTCGGACCATCGGGAGCGTTCGATTTTTCGGAGGTGTTTCGTCTGGATGGCATCTACCTTCAGCGTCTGTGTCTGAGTCAGCGACCAAGTCTCGTTAGAATAGAGCATAACGCTGGCAACCGAAGCAGAATATATTCGTGCTTTGGTGAGGCGGCTGATCTGGGGTTTATGGAAGACTGCTTTTAGAAGGCGACCGAAGACAGAGTTTGCTATTGCCGCTCTTGCTGATATTTCGGCATCTAGGCTTCTGTTTGAGTAGACAATTGAACCAAGGTAGGTAAATTGCTTGACTACCTGTATAGTTTGGTCACAAATTTCCACAGATGACCGGGGGTTTGACGGCGTTTTCTCAACGGGCATTATCTTGGTCTTCGACCAATTTATTTTCAGACCGAGTTTCTCAGCGGCAGAGGCCAGTGTTTCCAGTGTAGTTTTGAGGTCACTAATGTTTTCGCATATTAGCACCACGTCGTCGGCAAAGTCTACGTCTGAAAGAACTCTTCCAGCAAAGCCTATGCCAAACGGCTGCACCTACTGTGTATTATTCAGGATTTGGTCTATTACACACTTAAAGAGCTCAGGTGCAGCGACACATCCTTGCCGGACACCATTTTTAATTTTGAAATATCCAGAAGGCCGTCCATTTACGATCACCAAACTTTCAGTGTTATTATACAGCTCTTTGAGGAGACGGACGATTTTCGTGGGTACGCCAGCAGATTGGAGGATTAGCCATAGTGACTGCCTATTGATGGTGTCGAAGGCAGATGGAAAATCGACAAAGGCAATGTACGCCTTCCTCTTATATTCAACAGTTTTCTCTACTAGCTGTCTAATCGTTTGGATTTGCTCCTTGGTAGACCTTCCTGGCGTGAAGCCAGCTTGCTGGGGTGACAGAGGACATGGAGGTAGATTATTGCCCGTTTGAGAAGCAGCATAGCGAAGAGCTTTCCAGGAACTTAGAATAAAGTTATGCCACGATAATTGCTACATTCTGCTTTGCTCCCCTTCCTCTTGTAGATTGGTACAAGTAGGCCCTTCTTCCAGTCTTAGGGGATTTTATCAGAGTGCCAGACAAGGTTAAACAGCATTTGTAGCCAGAAGATCATGGCTGGACCCCCATTTTTAAGGAATTCGATGTTAGGCCACATATTCCTGGCGCTTTGTTATTCTTTAGCTTGCGGGTGACAGCTTTTATCTCCGCCACTGTAAATTCAGGACCATCAGGAGCAGGTATGTTAGTAGCCGCAGCAGCCGCTAGCTCGTGGTCCGTCTTGTCTGGTGGATCTGGGTTGCGCAGTATCTCAAAGTGGTCCTCCCACTGGCGGAGGCATTGTGATTGGTCGTAGATATTCTCACTGCCAACGCTTCGAAGGTATGGCGTAGTTTGAGTGTGCTGACCTCATAGCTCACGAAGAATCTTGTAGGTGGCTCCACTGTCCTTTTTCTTGGCAGCCTCTTGCAGTTCGGATGCCTTGCTGTCAATAAAAGCCTTGCGGTCTTTATGCAGCATGGAATTGCGCTTTTTGTTTAGCAGTCTGCATGTAGCCATGTCCCTGCCAAGACGTGCTTCTTGCCTGAGCTCTATGATGGCAAGGGAGTGATTACTGATCCAGTCCTTTTTCTTCCGTTGCCTCATTCCAACAACATCAGTTGCTGCCGCAAGAGTGTTCTCTTTGAAGGACTTCCATGCAACTTCACTATCATCGCATTGGCCAAGGGCCTCAAATCTGTTAGATATCTCCACATGGTACCGTTCAGCAAGAGCGGGGTCCTGTTGGATGTGACCGGCATCAATTTTCCGAGAAGACTGGCTGTTTTTCATAGCTTTGAGGCGGAGCTTAATTTTGGCTACTACCAGCCGGTGGTCGGTGTTCCCGAGCTCAGTGCCACGGTAGGTGCGGAAATTCTGGACAGACGAAAGCCATCGTCGACGTACGATGATGTAGTCGAGCATCTTCTTTGTTGATCCATCATTGCTATACCAGTTGTACTTGGCTATATTTAGTCTCTGGAAACATGTGTTCGCTATCGTTAGATTGTGGGCCAGACAACAATTCAGCAGCCTCTCTCCATTATCGTTTAGGCTATCTACTGTAACAGGTCCAATAGCGAGATCCCACAGGCCTGATTCGTTTGAAACACTTGCATTCAAGTCTCCTAGGAGGAGAAGGTAGTCATGGGGAGAAACAGAAGATAGTTCAAAACTAAGCAGGTTATAGAAATCGTCTTTGTCTTCTTCATCAGCGTCGTTTGTGGGGACATAGCACGTAATGACAGTTATTTTGCCGTGCTTCCCATCGAGTCTTGCGGTCAGGAGTCTAGGCGATACGGGTTTGAATGACAGGAGGGCCCTACGTGCAGCACTGTTCAGTACTGGGCCAACGCCTCCTCTTCTTTGGCTACCGTCAGACCACAGCAATGTGCGTCCTTCACCTTTGTCCTCTTCACCATGTCCAGGGAGGTGTTTTTCGGTGACTCCAGCTATTGTGACTTTATATTTTGAGTTCTTTTGCTAAAAGAAGCTTTGAACCGGGTTGGTTCAGCGTCAGGACGTTCAAGGTGGCCATATTGGTGCCACCTTGGTCAACGATGTTCAGAGGGGATCGTCCTTGGACGGTCCGGGGTCGAGGCGAGATTTGAGAAGACATATCTGAGGCTGAATTATACCTGATTCCATTCGTAGCAATAAGTGTTTCGGGAGGAGGGCTGCCAACCCAACCGTCCCTAGGTGCATTTGGTTCCCCGGTGGCTAGCCGGATATCCAGAGGCACGTGGAGGGTCGTTCATCATGCGGCAAATTGCATGGGAACTATCTCCGGACGAGCACCACTACCTCCAAATATATATATAAATATATATACATATATATATATATATATATATATATATATATATATATATATATATATATATATATATATAATATATATATATATATATATATATATATATATATATATATATATATATATATATATATATATATATATATATATATATATAATATATATATATATATATATATATATATATATATATATATATATATATATATATATATATATTATATATATATATATATATATACATATATATATATATATATATATATATATATATATATATATACATATATATATATATATATATATATATATATATATATATATATATATATAATATATATATATATATATATATATATATATATATATAATATATATATATATATATATATATATATATATATATATATATAATATATATATATATATATATATATATATATATATATATATATATATATATATATATATATATATATATATATATATATATATATATATAAATATATAAATATATATATAATATATATATATATATATATATATATATATATATATATATATATATATATATATATATATATATATATATATATATATATATATATATATATATATACATATATATATATAAATATATATATATATATATATATATATATATATATATATATATATATATATATATATATATTTATATATATATATATATATATATATATATATATATATATATATATATATATATATATATATATATATATATATATATATATATATATATATATATATATATATATATATATATATATATATAATATATATATATATATATATATATATATATATATATATATATATATATATATATTATATATATATATATATATATATATATATATATATATATATATATATATATATATATATATATATATATATATATATATATATACATATATATATATATATATATATATATATATATATATATATATATTATATATATATATATATATATATATATATATATATATATATATATATATATATATATATATATATATATATATATCTATATATATATATATATATATATATATATATATATATATATATATATATATAATATATATATATATATATATATATATATATATATATATATATATATATATATATTGAAAATCTACCTGCACATAGTGTGATTTGATTTAGTTCCACTTCTTCGGCCATATTTTGTGAAAGGTTCTCTTGAATATTAGCAGTACAGAAGTAACCCTAATAGCAGTAGTAATATGCATATATAGCTTTCTCTTCAGTTGAACACCACCCTTATCATGCACCCTTTTCATACGATATATATTTCCAATATGTGCTAATATATTTCCAATATGTGCTAATAGGCTAATCACATATCTTGTAGCCATTGCCCCAAGGACTAGGCGTGTGTGTGTGTGTGTCTGTGAGGGGAGGGGGATGGTTGTCATCCCCAGAGTCATAGATATCGGAGAATTTAACATATCGGATTAGATATTTAAGATATCGGCGAATTCTCATTCAAGTCTCAGGAGAATATTATCTTTGGAGAATGAGGTCTCTTTTTATCTAGAACTATGCCGCCTTTTTTGCTTATAGAGAATTATGGAATAGATAGAAAGTTTGTTTATATAAAGGGATTTTGAAAAAAAAATTTGGAGTACCTTTTGCTAAATAGACTTGGAGAGTACCTTTGAAATATTGACCCCCAAAAAGTAATTTGTCTTATAGTTAACATTCATCAGAGAAACCGCTTGGACTGCTATTGAGTTCTATTAGGAATGTTTGAAATGCTTTTAATCAGCCATGATATAAAACTCCCCGAATTATGACAAAGACTTTACCGAACAATGGACTGTAAAAATTATGTTTAATTTCCTATATTGGTGAAATAACAAATCACAAAACCATGTATATCTAAAAGACAAAACAAAAGAGAAAAGCAAGGAAAACTGGCCAATAAAATTTATAATGAAAAATACCTTGTGTGGAGTTACGCAGTTTTTTTAGTACCTAATGAAAGATAAAAAAAAAATAAAAAACTGTTTTTGAAGGCAGACATTTCCTTTGAAAGTGCAATTGTCTTTAAGAATCAACAAATCATTGACATTTGAATTTTCAAAACCAAAGAGCGTCGTCAAGTATAACTCATTACAAGTACTGATTCATCTCCACGGGTTGAAGTGTCAACACTGACCGAAATTTGACATTACCCGTGAAATTGATAATTGGAAATCAACAGTAGAAAAATCTTAAAAGCATCGTTGATATCGAATTCCCATATGCTCAGGAATTGAAATTTAGTCATAGAGCTAAATGGAAATAAGAAATTAAAATCTGCCAATAATCGATATGTGCAGGGGGTGGGGATAGTTCCCCGTTTTATGTGAAGCTTGGTCATGAATAGTTTGTTGAATTAACTGAAACAGCGATCCGGGTATAGCTGGTCAGATGTGGATGATCTAGTATCCCACTTGAGTGGAAAACATCAAAGGACTCTGCTTTAATTAGAACAGCATGCGTTGGATAATATCCAAATATGGTCATAGAAACACAAACTAAGTTAAGCACTTGAAGAGTTAAGAAGTACCTTTCTCCTAAAAGAGGAAGTGGTTAGCTGCCTCTACAATAAAAATATACCATCATTCGTTATCTCTGAAGAAACTAGAGAAATGCCTAGGGATGATGCTTCGAGGCTAAATTCATCATTTCCCCTCCACCCTCCCCATTTATAAGAGGACCATAGTTTTTGGACTGTGAACACAACAAAACTTGAAGGCCTGAGTCTTAATCCAGGAACTGGGGATCCACCCCATAATAATAATAACAAAAATAATTATGGTTTACGTGTATGATTAGATCTTAGATGGAGCTAAAAGATAAACAATGTTTTCATTTTGAGGACCTTGATAAATTAATAGTAATTCAATTCCGGACATATCTAGCTAATTTTGTCTCTTTTCGGGATTCTGATTTCATATGCTAACCTCTCGTAAAATCTCAAGAAAAATACTAGCTTCAGGAAAAGAACCCTTTGTAAAACTATAATTCTCTTGTTTCTTTTTTTATGAAGAGAAGTATAGGATAGCTAATAAGCTCATTTATATAAAAGTATTCTGAAAAAGGACTCATGATATCTTCCCTAGTCAGATTTCGAGAATGGCCTTCAGAAATGCGTTTCCGAGCAGTAGTTTTTCTTACAGTTAATACTTATCAGATAGACCATTAATGCTCTTACGGAGTTTTATTAAAAATGTTTGGCATGCTATTCATTATTTGAGACATAAAAAATTGTCGAATTTGATAAGGAATGGGGAATATCATAGTTTGAGGTTCTATAATTTCATACCTAACCAATATCTTTGATGATAATTTTACTACTACGGTATTCATCACAAAAAAAGAAAAAAAAAAAATACTGTCACTACCACAATGACTTAAATGGAGATCCACTACAAAAGAATTGTCCTTAGTTTGACTGGGACTCTTGACCTCCTGTATATGATCACTAGTTTGGGCTTGGGCATGATGAGTGGGTGTGTTTAGGTATGTGCGGCAACGTACCTAAACCAGTTGACTAAGATTTATAAAAAATACGAGCTTTTTTTTTAAGCGTCAAACCTCACAGGCTCACAGCTTAGCCTGAAATACAAGCTTGGTTTCCAAGAAAAATCTCGATAAGCTTAAGCCTTAGCGCAAAAGACAAACTAAAAACATTTAATTTTACTTGAAGTTGCTAAACCTACCCCAAAACTACTTGAGCAGCTGATGAAGATCTTCTCTTAAACGAAAGATCATTGACGGTGCAAAGCATAGGGATATTTAATGGAGATGGAATTTCCTTTCATGGGCAATGGAATAAGACCAGAAGAAGAGGACCATTATATTTTATCTTGAAAATTTTAAGAGTTTGTATAAAAACAAAGTGTCGTGATTGAGGTAATAGGTTAGAAAAAACACGATCTTATGGGGGTATTTTGCTTGCTTCTGGGGGTATTTTGTTTGTTTGTTTTTTATGTATATAGTAAAATAAATCCCAGTTATGGATGACAAGGATTGTAAAAGCTACTACAAAAATAACTAGAATGTCTAAGCAATTCCGGATTGTATTTGAACAAGTTTGAACTAGAAATGATAAGATTTGTCATGCCATATCTATTTATTGATAGGCTTGGACAAATCATGGGACCAAAAAGACCTGCAAACAAACTGACAGAGGTTTTTAAAAGAAGAATTGTATATTTATCAGTGAATATTCAAGGAAATGGAGATGTGCAACCAGAAAAGTAACTAAATTTGACAGCTTCGTCATACTTTTAAATGTATAATTGTAAATGTATGTGGAATTATGCCTTCGCATAATAAAACGGTCTGTCTTGACTAAGGAAAATAGAAAATACGCATTGGGTTGAAAGAAAATAAGAGTATATGTAGAAAAAATAAAACATACACACGAGTCACACTAGAAGAGTTACACTAGAACAGTCTGACTCATCGCCACTAGTACTGGTAAAAGGCATTTGATATATAATTGTCTTCATAATGAGCCCTTAAACAGCTCTCTATGACATTCTAGTGCTTCACTAGCAGTGGAGAAAAAAGATGACACATCAGTTATACCCATAAAAAAGTGATTTTCCCTGTTATTCAAGCCAGAAAACTGCAAGTTACCTGTATAGGGTTTTCGGCCACGGTGATTCTAATAGTATTCTACGTTTTTTCATTCGAAGTCTAAGTTTTAAGAATGCGTGTTTATTTGGTTTTTTTCTTTTTCCCAGGGGTGATCGTATCGACCCAGTGGTCCTAGAATATCGTGGGAGGGCTCTTTGGAACGGAAATAAATGGAGAGCAACTAGGCCCCCTCCCACGCTCATTTTTTCCCAAAGTCACCCGATCAAAATTTGAGATAGCCATTTTATTCAGCATGGTCGAAAATATGATAAAAATGTCTTTTAGGATGACTTAATCCCCCAAAGTCCCCGGGGGGAGGGCTGAAAGTTATGAACTTTACTCAATATTAACATATAGCATTGGTTATTGGGAAGTATACAGATGTTTTCAGGGGGGATTTTTTCTGGTAGGTGGGGGGAGGGGTGTGTCGGGGGCTATATGGGAGGATCCTTCACGAAGGAAGTTTTCATGGGGGAAGGGACATTGCTATGAAGGGGGCGCCGGATTTCCCAGCATTATTAAAGAAAATAATAAGAAATTAATAAAAAAAAAACAAGTTTTTCAACTGATCAACTGATTGTGATTAAGGGGTCATTTTTAAAGAATTGGAAAAAATTCGAAATTTAGCTTAAAGAGCAAGGTATTGACTAGGGGGCGAACCCCCTAATATACATGTTAAAAATTTATGAATATAGAAGTTCGTTACGTAAGTTAATTCGTAAGTTAGGTATATTTATTACTAATAAAAACGTTCGTAAATAAAATCAAAGAAATTTCGAGAAAGCAATTTAACCAAATAAAAGTGCAATTAATATGCAAATTTTGCTTTAATTATTCATGTACGGTGAGCTAAAATAAAAAACTTCATTAATTCAAAAACGTTCAAAAATTAAATAAAAAAAACAAGTTTTTTTAACTGAAAGTAAGGAACGACGTTAAAACTTAAAACGAACAGAAATTATTCCGTATATGAAGGGGGCTGTCCCCTCCTCAACGCCTCACCCCTTCATTTACGGAATAATTTCTGTTCGTTTTAAGTTTTAACGTCGTTCCTTACTTTCAGTTAAAAAAAACTTGTTTTCTTTTATTTAATAACGATTAGAAACCAACTGAATCATGTTGTAAAAACACTCCTGAGAATTGCAGCTGATGGGTTGCAGCTGTTGTTGTATAGCCTCTTACTATTGGCTAGGGTGTTGGATACTTACCGTTTGCATAAAGTAAGTAAGATTTCTTGTTTTCTTTTCCTAGGATGTGACACGACACCAAAACGAAATAACAATGAAATCCTGTATAACAGAAGATTATTCAAAAATGAAACAGATAATACACATGATCGACCTTCTTTATGATTCAGAGGACATTTTAGAAGTGGTAAGTTAGCTTGAATTTTAAGTACCCATAGAGGACTGGAGCTATAGCAAAGACAGAGACTATAGCAAAGATAAAACTTTTTGCTCTTCTAGAAAGAAGCTTGGCTACATGAATCAAACTTCCAGGGATGGTTTCAAAGCCTCAGTGATGACCTGTTAAGGTATCTTGAAGCATCTGCCAGCGCCCCTTCCTCTTCAAAGAGGAGCAACTTTTGTTAACCTGGAATAATTTTTGTCTTAGAAAAGTCAAATCTAAAATTTACAGTTGAACTGAGGCACAAGGAAAATATTCTTGCCTTGTAGATTTGCTCAATCAGTGTTTACAAAGTTTCAAGAATTTATAAATTGTTTTTTTCAGTTTGGAAAAAAAAACTTGACATGGGTTAAATTTTTTGCTGAGCTCGTTAGAATTGTATTAATGAAGACTAGAGCCAAAGAAAAAAAGTTTAAGAGCCCAAAATTAAGGTGATCATTAGTTTTTTAAAACTTAGAATAGTATTTACCTGTCTTTTATACAATTTTATAAGCCATAGAAATATGGATTTAATAGGGACAGAAGTGTTAAAACGCCTTGCCAGGGTGTAATTTAGACCCTGAACTCATATTATACGTTTCATTTAATTTAGTCAACTAATTTTTAAGAACGCAATAAGCCCTTCATCTAGAACTTTACTGAAACAGGTTTAATCCCTTATTCATAAAGTCTCAGATTTTAACAACCAAAAATAGTTTTCTAAAAATAATCAAACCCAACTAAACAGTGGAAATTTTTTTTTATGGTACTGACGTTTTTTGTCTGATATGTCATTTTTCGTGTGAAAGGATATCAATTCATTGGCTCAGGTCAAAATAAATATTTAAACATATTAAAAGTGGCAAAACTCACTGTCTTTTTTAAATCGCATCATGTTATATCTGTGAGGAGGCCATGTGTTTCAGTAGGGAGCTATCATGAGTTACGGGGCTACACCACTGCTGCTATCTATAATTGAGTCTAACGCTGACGAGACATAATTTATTCAAGGATTATTGATCGAGTCGAATGGGGTCAATGCCCCCTTTTTAAAGTTCGATTTATTTGTTGTTTCTAGGTGTAATGACTCCGGGACGAAGTTTGCACATGCGCATTGAACTAACGGGAAAAATGTATTGATCCACTCGAGGGGAACTGGATTTCTGAGAAATTGGTTACATAATCGGCGGTGAATTATTGATCTACGAAAAGGGAATTAAGAAACATTATGGTTTCTTTGATCTTTAGGTATGAGGGATAAATGGTCTTTCGTGACAGAGATAAATTGATATTCTATTTTTTAAATAAGGCTTCTCTGATCTTTAGTGACAGAGATAAATTCGGGAATTCTATCGAAGCCATAATAGTGTACCAAAAACACCTATGAGATGAAGAGATAAACACGGGAAATGGTTTCATGAGAATTTCAAATGTGACAGTGCAGGGATTCCGAAACAAAGGAACACGCAGAACTTACTTTTAGGGGATTATTTTGGCGAATTCGTTTGAGACATTTTGGGGATTATTTGGGCGAAACCGTTTGAGACATTTTAGAAGATGATTTGGGCGAAACAGTTTGAGACATTTTAGAAGATGATTTTAGAAGATGATTTAGATGATGATTTGGGGTGGAACTCTGTGGTTGTTATAATACAAAGTTCCATTTGAACAATGTTGTGAGGTCCCCTACCCCAGCCCAAAGGCCCCCTCTGGGCCCAACGAGCTCCCAGTGCCTCCAAAGGGCCCCCGATGCCCCAAAAGGGACTCCAAGCCCCCAAAGTGCTTCTCCGGCACCCCAAAGACCTCCCGTTGTTTTATTTTTTTTTTATTTTTTTAACATAGTATTTTTTCAACGTTTTTCTACATCTCGTCAAGGCTTACCTTAGTTAGAGTTATAGTTTAGTTTAGTTTTAATTCAGAGTTTTAGTTTAGAGTCTTAGCTTAGAGTTTTAATTAGAGTTATACTTTAGTTTAGTTTTAGTTAAGAATTTTAGTTTAGAGGTGTTGTTTAGTTTTAGATAAGAGTTTTAGTTTAGAGTTTTGAGTTTTAGTTAGAGTTATAGTTTAGTTTAGTTTCAGTTTAGAGTCTAGAGTTTTAATATAGAGTATTAGCTTAGAGTTTTAGTTAGAGTTATAGTTTAGTTTAATTTTCGTTAAGAGGTTTAGTTTAGACTTTAAAGTTTTAGTTTCAGTTAAGAGTTTTAGTTTAGAATTGTAGTTTAGTTTAATTTTTGTTAAGAGTTTTAGTTTAGAGTTGTTGTTTAGTTTTAGTTAAGAGTTTTAGTTTAGTTTAGTTTTAGTTTAGAGTTTAAGTTTTATATTAGCTTACACTTTTAGTTAGAGCTATAGTTTAGTTTAGTTGTAGTTCAGAGTCTAGAGTTTCAAGTTAGACTCTCAGCACATAGAGTTATAGCTAGAGTTATATTTTATTTTAGTTTTAGTTAAGTGTTTTTGGATTTGTACTTTAGTTTTAGCTAAACGTTTAGTTTAGAGTTTTAGTCTAGAGTCATAGCTTAGAGTTTTTCATTGCACTTTTAGTTTAAATAAGTTTTCGATAGGGGTTTTAGTTTAGGGCATCAGTTTGGTATTAGCTTACAGTTTTAGTTAGAGTTATAGTAGTTTAAGTTTAGAGTTTAGAGCTTTAGTTTAGAGTCTTAGCTAAGAGTTTTAGTTAGAATTATAGTTTAGGTTAGATATAGTTAAGAGTTTTTGTTTAGAGTTTAGAGTCTTAGCTTAGAGTTTTAGTTAGAGTTTAGAGTTTTAGCCTAGATTCTTAGCTTCTATTTATAATTGAAGTTTAGTTTAATTTTAGTTGATAATTTAGAGTTTTAGTACAGAGTCTAAGCTTAGAGTTTTTGTTAGAGTTATAGTTTAGTTTTAGTTAAGAGTTTTAGCTTAGAGTCTTAGCTTAGAGTTTTAGTTAGAGCTATAGCTTAGTTTAGTTTTAATTCAGAGTTTTAGTTTCGAGTCTTAGCTTAGAGTTTTAGTTGGAGTTGAAGTTTAATTTAGTTTTAGTTACGAGTTTAGAGTTTTTAGCTTAGACTCTTAGCTTAGAGTTTTTGTTAGAGTTCTAGTTTAGTTAAGAGTTTTAGTTTAGAGTTTAGAGTTTTAGTTTAGAGTCTTAGAGTTTTAGTTGGAGTTTTAGTTAAAGTTGTAGTTTAGTTAAGTTTTAGTTAAGAATTTAGAATTTTAGCCTAGAGTCTTAGCTTAGAGTCTTAGCTTAGAGTTTTTGTTGAAGTTTTAGTTTACTTTAGTTTTAGTTAAGAGTTTAGAGTTTTAGCTTAGAGTCTTAGCTTAGAGTTTTAGTTAGAGTTGAAGTTTAATTTAGTTTTAGTTACGAGTTTAGAGTTTTTAGCTTAGACTCTTAGCTTAGAGTTTTTGTTAGAGTTCTAGTTTAGTTTAGTTATGGTTAAGAGTTTAGAGTTTTACCTTAGAGTCTTAGCTTAGAGTTTTAGTTAGAGTTGAGGTTTACTTTAGTTATAGTTAAGAGTTTAGAGTTTTAGCTTAGATTTTTTGTTAGAATTCTAGTTTAGTTTAGTTTTAGTTAATATAAAACAAAAAATCGCGAAGAAAGGAAGAAAACGAGGTCAATTTTAGTTAAGAGTTTAGAGTTTTTAGCTTAGAGTCTTACCTTGGAGTTTTTGTTCAAGTTCTAGTTTAGTTTAGTTTTAGTTAAGAGTTTAGAGTTTTACCTTAGAGTCTTAGCTTAAAGTTTTAGTTAGAGTGGAAGTTTAGTTTAGTTATAGTTAAGAATTTAGAGTTTTAGCTTAGAGTCATAACTTCGAGTTGTAGTTAAAGTTGTAGTTTAGTTAAGTTTTAGTTAAGCGTTTACAGTTTTAGCCTAGAGTCTTACCTTAGAGCTTTATTTAGAGTTGAAGTTTAGTTTAGTTATAGTTAAGAGTTTAGAGTTTTTAGTTTAGAGTCTTAGCTTAGAGTAATCGTTAGAGTTCTAGTTTAGTTTAGTTTTAGTTAAGAGTTTAGAGTTTTACATTAGAGTCTTAGTTTAGAGTTTAGTTAGAGCTCTAGTTTAGTTTAGTTATAGTTAAGAGTTTAGAGTTTTAGCTTAGAGTCATAGCTTAGAGTTTTAGCTTGAGTTTAAGTTTAGTTTAGCTTAGCTTTACTTTATAGTTTTACCTTAGAGTCTTAGCTTAGAGTTTTAGTTATAGTTGAAATTTAGTTTAGTTATAGTTAAGAGTTTAGAGCTTTAGCCTTGAGTCTTAGCTTAGAGTTTTAGTTAGAGTTCTAGTTTAGTTTAGTTATAGTTAAGAGTTTAGAGTTTTTAGCTTAGAGTCTTAGCTTAGAGTTTTTGTTAGAGTTCTAGTTTAGTTTAGTTTTAGTTAAGAGTTTAGAGTTTTAGCCTAGAGTCTTAGCTTAGAGTTTTAGTTAGAGTTGAAGTTTAGTTTAGTTATAGTTAAGAATTTAGAGTTTTAGCTTAGAGTCATAACTTAGAGTCTTAGTTAAAGTTGTAGTTTAGTTAAGTTTTAGTTAAGCGTTTACAGTTTTAGCCTAGAGTTTTACCTTAGAGCTTTATTTAGAGTTGAAGTTTAGTTTAGTTATAGTTAAGAGTTTAGAGTTTTTAGCTTAGAGTCTTAGCTTAGAGTATTCGTTAGAGTTCTAGTTTAGTTTAGTTTTAGTTAAGAGTTTAGAGTTTTACATTAGAGTCGTAGTTTAGAGTTTATTTAGAGCTCTAGTTTAGTTTAGTTATAGTTAAGAGTTTAGAGTTTTAGCTTGGAGTCATAGCTTAGAGTTTTTGTTAGAGTTCTAGTTTAGTTTTGTTTTGGTTAAGAGTTTAGAGTTTTAGCCTAGACTCTTAGCTTAGAGTTTTAGTTAGAGTTGAAGTTTAGTTTAGTTATAGCTAAGAGTTTTGAGTTTTAGCTTAGAGTCTTAGCTTAGAGTTTTAGTTAGAGTTGAGGATTAGTTTAGATATAGTTAAGAGTTGAGAGTTTTAGCCTAGAGTCTTAGCTTAGAGTTTTAGTTAGAGTTCTAGTTTAGTTTAGTTTTATTTATGAGTTTAGAGTTTTAACCTTGAGTCTTAGCTGAGAGTTTTAGTTAGAGTTGAAGATTAGTTTTGTTATAGTTGAGAGTTTAGAGTTTTAGCATATAGTCAGAGCTTAAAGTTTTTTTTAGAGTTCTAGTTTATTTTAGTTTTAGTTTAGAGTTTTACCTTAGAGTCGTAGCTTACAGTTTTAGTTAGAGTTGAAGGATTGTTTAGTTTTGGTTAAGGGTTTAGAGTTTTATCTTGGAGTCTTAGCTTAGAGTTTTAGTTAGAGTTCTAGTTTAGTTTAGTTTTAGTTAAGAGTTTAGAGTTTTAACTTAGAGTCTTAGCTTAGAGTTTTAGTTAGAGTTCTAGTTTAGTATACTTTTAGTTAAGAGTTTAGAATTTTACCTTAGAGTCTTAATTTAGAGTTTTAGTTAGAGTTGAAGTTTGGTTTAGTTATAGTTAAGAATTTAGAGTTTTACCTTAGAGTCTTAGCTAAGCGTTTTTGTTAGAGTTCTAGTTTAGTTTAGTTAAGAGTTTAGAGTTTTATCTTGGAGTCTTAGCTTAGAGTTTTTGTTAAAGTTCTTCTTTAGTTTAGTTTTAGTTAAGAGTTTAGAGTTTTAGCTTAGAGTCTTATCTTAGAGTTTTAGTTAGTGTTGAAGTTTAGTTTAGTAATAGTTAAGAGTTTAGAATTTTATCTTAGAGTCATAGCTTAGAGTTTTTCTTAGTTTTAGCTTAGTTTAGTTTTAGTTAAGAGTTTAGAGTTTTACCTTAGAGTCTTAGCTTACAGTTTTAGTTAGAGTTGAAGTTTGGTTTAGTTATAGTTAAGAATTTAGAGTTTTAGCTTAGAGTCATAGCTTAGAGTTTTAGTTAAAGTTGTAATTTAGTTAAGCTTTATTTAAGAGTTTAGAGTTTTAGCCTAGAGTCTTAGCTTAGAGCTTTATTTAGAGTTGAAGTTAACGTTAGTTATAGTTAAGAGTTTAGAGTTTTTAGCTTAGAGTCTTAGCTTAGAGTTTTTTTTTTAGAGTTCTAGTTTAGTTTAGTTTTAGTTAAGAGTTTAGAGTGTTACCTTAGAGTCTCAGTTTAGAGTTTAGTTAGAGCTATAGTTTAGTTTAGTTATAGTTAATAGTTTAGAGTTTTAGCTTAGAGTCATAGCTTAGAGTTTTAACTAGAGTTGAAGCTAGTTTAGTTTAGTTTTACTTTATAGTTTTAGCTTAGAGTCTCAGCTTAGAGTTTTAGTTAAATTTGAAGTTTAGTTTAGTTAAGAGTTTAGAGCTTTAGCCTAGAGTCTTAGCTTAGAGTTTAGTTAGAGTTCTAGTTTATTTTAGTTATAGTTAAGAGTTTAGAGTTTTTAGCTTAGAGTCTTAGCTTAGTGTATTTGTTAGAGTTCTAGTTTAGTTTAGTTTTAGTTAAGAGTTTAGAGTTTTACCTTAGAGTCTTAGTTTAGAGTTTAGTTAGAGCTATAGTTTAGTTTAGTTATAGTTAAGAGTTTAGAGTTTTAGCTTAGAGTCATAGCTTGCAGTTTTAGCTAGAGTTGAAGTTTAGTTTAGTTTTACTTTATAGTTTTAGCTTAGAGTCTTATCTTAGACTTTTAGTTAGAGTTGAAGTTTAGTTTAGTTATAGTTAAGAGTTTAGAGTTTTAGCCTAGAGTCTTAGCTTAGAGTTTAAGTTAGAGTTCTAGTTTAGTTTAGTTATAGTTAAGAGTTTAGAGTTTTTAGCTTAGAGTCTTAGCTTAGAGTTTATGTTAGAGTTCTAGTTTAGTTTAGTTTTAGTTAAGAGTTTAGAGTTTTGGCTTAGAGTCTTCGCTTAGAGTTTTAGTTAAAGTTGAAGTTTAGTTTAGTTATAAATAAGAGTTTAGAGTTTTAGCTTAGAGTTTTAGTTAGAGTTGAGGATTAGTTTAGTTATAGTTAAGAGAGTTTTAGCCTAGAGTCTTAGCTTAGAGTTTTACTTAGAGTTTTAGTTTAGTTTAGTTTTAGTCAAGAGTTTAGAGTTTTAACCTTGAGTCTTAGCTTAGAGTTTTAGTTAGAGTTGAAGTTTAGTTTAGTTATAGTTAAGAGTTTAGAGTTTTAGCTTAGAGTCATAGCTTAAAATTTTTTGTTAGAGTTCTAGTTTATTTTAGTTTTAGTTAAGAGTTTTAGCTTGAGTCCTAGCTTAGAGTTTTAGTTAGAGTTGAATTTTAGTTTAATTTTAGTTAAGAGTTTATAGTTTTAGCTTAGAGTCTTAGCTTAGAGCTTTAGTTAGAGTTACAGTTTACTTTTAGTTAAGAGTCTTAGCATAGAGTTTTAGCCTAGAATCTTAGCTTAGTGTTTTAGTTAGAGTTCTAGTTTAGTTTAGTTATAGTTAAGAGTTTAGAGTTTTTAGCTTAGAGTCTTAGCTTAGAGTTTATGTTAGAGTTCTAGTTTAGTTTAGTTTTAGTTAAGAGTTTAGAGTTTAAGCTTAGAGTCTTCGCTTAGAGTTTTAGTTAAAGTTGAAGTTTAGTTTAGTTATAAATAAGAGTTTAGAGTTTTAGCTTAGAGTCTTAGCTTAGAGTTTTAGTTAGAGTTGAGGATTAGTTTAGTTATAGTTAAGAGTTGAGAGTTTTAGCTTAGAGTCTTAGCTTAGAGTTTTAGTTAGAGTTCTAGTTTAGTTTAGTTTTAGTCAATAGTTTAGAGTTTTAACCTTGAGTCTTAGCTTAGAGTTTTAGTTAAAGTTGAAGTTTAGTTTAGTTATAGTTAAGAGTTTAGAGTTTTAGCTTAGAGTCATAGCTTAAAATTTTTATTAGAGTTCTAGTTTATTTTAGTTTTAGTTTAGAGTTTTACCTTAGAGTCTTGGCTTACAGTTTTAGTTAGAGTGGAAGTTTTGTTTAGTTTTAGTTAAGGGTTTAGAGTTTTAGCTTGGAGTCTTAGCTTAGGGTTTAAGCTAGAGTTCTAGTTTAGTTTAGTTATAGTTAAAAGTTTAGAGTTTTAGCTTAGAGTCTTAGCTTAGAGTTGAAGTTTAATTTAGTTATAGTTAAGAGTTGAGAGTTTTAGCTTAGAGTCTTAGCTTAGAGTTTTAGTTAGAGTTCTAGTTTAATCTAGTTTTAGTTAAGAGTTTAGAGCTTTATCTTAGAGTCTTAATTTAGAGTTTTAGTTAGGGTTGGAGTTTAGTTTAGTTATAGTTAAGAGTTAAGAGTTTTACCTTAGAGTCTTAGCTTAGAGTTTTTGTTTGAGTTCTAGTTTAGTTTCGTTAAGAGTTTAGAAATTTATCTTGGAGTCTTAGCTTAGAGTTTTAGTTAGAGTTTTAGTTTAGCTTAGTTTTAGTTAAGAGTTTTATCTTACAGTCTTAGCTTAGAGTATTAGTTAGGGTTGAAGTTTAGTTTAGTTATAGTTAAGAGTTGAGAGTTTTAGCTTAGAGTCATAGCTTAGAGTTTTAGTTAAAGTTCTAGTTTAGTTTAGTTTTAGTTAAGAGTTTAGAGCTTTATCTTGGAGTCTTAGCTCAGAGGTTTAGTTAGAGTTCTAGTTTAGTTTAGTTTCAGTTAAGAGTTTAGAGTTTTACCTTGGAGTCTTAGCTTAGAGTTTTTGTTGAAGTTCTAGTTTAGTTAAGTTATAGTTAAGAGTTTAGAGTTTTAGCTTAGAGTCATATCTTAGAATTTTATTTAGAGTTCAAGTTTAGTTTAATTTCAGTCAAGAGTTTAGAGTTTTAGCTTAGAGTCTTAGCTTAGAGCTTTAGTTAGAGTTCAAGTTAGTTTAGTTTTGGTTAAGAGTTTTACCTTAAAGTCTTAGCTTAGAGTTTTAGTTAGGGTTGGATTTTAGTTTAGTTATAGTTAAGAGTTTAGAGTCTTACCCTAGAGTCTTAGCTTAGAGTTTTTGTTAGAGCTCTAGTTTAGTTTAGTTGAGAGTTCAGAGTTTTATCATGGAGTCTAATCTTAGAGTTTTTGTTGAAGTTCTAGTTTAGTTAAGTTTTAGTTAAGAGTTTAGAAATTTAACTTAGAGTCTTAGCTTAGAGTTTTAGTTAGAGTTGAAGTTTAAATTCGTAATAGTTAAGAGTTTAGAGTTTTATCTTAGAGTCTTAGCTAAGAGTTTAGTTAGAGTTCTAGTTTAGTTTAGTTTTAGTTAAGAGTTTAGAGTTTTACCTTAGAGTCTTAGCTTAGAGTTCTAGTTAGGGTTGAAGTTTTTTAGTTATAGATAAGAGTTTCGAGTTTTACCCTAGAGTCTTAGCTTAGAGTTTTAGTTACAGTTGACGTTTAGTTATAGTTAAGAGTTTAGAGTTTTAGCTTGCAGTCTTAGCTTAGAGTTTAGTTAGAGTTCTAGTTTAGTTTAGTTTTAGTTAAGAGTTTAGAGTTTTACCTTAGAGTCTTAGCTTAGAGTTTTAGTTAGAGTTCTAGTTTAGTTTAGTTATAGCTAAGAGTTTAGAGTTTTAGCTTAGAGTCTTAGCTTAGAGTTTTGTTAGAGTTCTAGTTTAGTTTAGTTTTACTTAAGAGTTTAGAGTTTTAGGTTAGAGTCATATCTTAGAGTTTTAGTTAGAGCTCATTTTTAGTTTAGTTTTAGTTAAGAGTTTGGAGTTTTAGCTTAGAGTCTTAGCTTATAGCTTTAGTTAGAGTTCAAGTTAGTTTAGTTTTAGTTAAGAATTTTAACTTAGAGTTTTAGCCTAGATTCATAGCTTAGAGTTTTAGTTAGAGTTGAATTTTAGTTTGGTTATAGCTAAGGGTTTAGAGTTTAAGCTTAGAGTCATAGCTTAGAGTCTTAGTTCGAGTTTCAGTTTAGTTTAGTTTTAGTTAAGAGTTTTAGCTTAGAGTTTTAGCTAGAGTCCTAGCTTAGAGTTTTAGTTAGAGTTGAATTTTAGTTTAATTTTAGTTAAGAGTTTATAGTTTTAGCTTAGAGTCTTAGCTTAGAGCTTTAGTTAGAGTTACAGTTTACTTTTAGTTAAGAGTCTTAGCATAGAGTTTTAGCCTAGAATCTTAGCTTAGTGTTTTAGTTAGAGTTCTAGTTTAGTTTAGTTATAGTTAAGAGTTTAGAATTTTTAGCTTAGAGTTTTAGTTAGAGTTTTTGTTAGAGTTCTAGTTTAGTTTAGTTTTAGTTAAGAGTTTAGAGTTTTAGCTTAGAGTCTTAGCTTAGAATCTTAGTTAAAGTTGTAGTTTAGTTTAGTTATAGTTAAGAGTTTAGAGTTTTAGTTTAGAATCTTAGCTTAGAGTTTTAGTTAGAGTTGAAGTTTAGTTTAGTTATAGTTAAGAGTTTAGAGTTTTATCCTAGAGTCTTAGCTTAGAGTTTTAGCTAGACTTCTAGTTTAGTTTAGTTTTGGTTAAGAGTTTAGAGTTTTAACCTTGAGTCTTAGCCTAGTGTTTTAGTTAGAGTTGAAGTTTAGTTTAGTTATAGTTAAGAGTTTAGAGTTTTAGCTTAGAGTCATAGCTTAGAGTTTTAGTTAGAGTTCTAGTTTAGTATATTTTTAGTTAAGAGTTTAGAGTTTTATCTTGGAGTCTTAGCTTAGAGTTTTAGTTAGAGTTCTAGTTTAGTTTAGTTTTAGTTAAGAGTTAAAAGTTTTACCTTAGAGTCTTAATATAGAGTTTTAGTTAGGGTTCGAGTTTAGTTTAGTTATAGTTAAGAGTTTAGAGTTTTAACTTAGAGTCTTAGCTTAGAGTTTTGTTAGAGTTCTAGTTTAGTTTAGTTAGGAGTTTAGGGTTTTATCTTGGAGTCTTAGCTTAGAGTTTTTGTTGAAGTTCTAGTTTAGTTTAGTTTTAGTTAAGAGTTTTACCTTAGAGTCTTAGCTTAGAGTTTTGTTAGAGTTCTAGTTTAGTTTAGTTTTAGTTAAGAGTTTAGAGTTTTATCTTGGAGTCTTAGCTTAGAGTTTTAGTTAGAGTTCTAGTTTAGTTTAGTTTTAGGTAAGAGTTTAGAGTTTTACCTTGGAGTCTTAGCTTAGAGTTTTATTTAGAGTTCTAGTTTAGTTTATTTTTAGTTAAGAGCTTAGAGTTTTAGCCTAGAGTCTTAGCTTAGAGTTTTAGTTTGAGTTCTAGTTTAGTTTAGTTTTAGCTAAGAGTTTAGAGTTTTACATTAGAGTCTTAGCTTAGAGTTTTAGTTAGGGTTGAAGTTTAGTCATAGTTAAGAGTTTAGAGTTTTACCTTAGAATCTTAGCTTAGAGTTTAAGTTAGAGTTCTAGTTTAGTTTAGTTTTAGTTAAGAGTTTAGAGTTTTACCTTAGAGTTTTAGCTTAGAGTTTTAGCTAGAGTTCTAGTTTAGTTTATTTATAGCTAAGAGTTTAGAGTTTTAGCTTAGAGTCTTAGCTTAGAGTTTTTGTTAGAGTTTTAGTTTAGTTTAGTTTTAGTTAAGAGTTTAGAGTTTTAGCTTAGAGTCATATCTTAGAGTTTTAGTTAGAGTTCAAGTTTAGTTTAGTTTTAATTAAGAGCTTAGAGTTTTAGCTTAGAGTCTTAGCTTACAGCTTTAGTTAGAGCTCTAGTTTAGTTAGAGCTCTAGTTTAGTTAGAGCTCGAACTAAACTCTAAACTAAGACTCTAATGTAAAACTCTTAACTAAAAACAAACTAAACTAGAACTCTAACAAATACTCTAAGTAAAGACTCTAAGCTAAAAACTCTAAATTCTTAACTATAACTAAACTAAACTAGAACTCTAACTAAAACTCTAAGCTACGACTCTAGGCTAAAACTCTAAACTATTAACTAAAACTAAACTAAATTAAAACTCTAACTAAAATTCTAAGCTAAGACTCCAAGCTAAAACTCTAAACTCTTAACTATAACTAAACTTCAACTCTAACTAAAACTCTAAGCTAAGACTCTAAGGTAAAACTCTAAAACTCTTAACTAAAACTAAACTAAACTAGAACTCTAACTAAAACTCTAAGCTACGACTCTAGGCTAAAACTTTAAGCTCTTAACTAAAAATAAACTAAACTAGAACTCTAAATAAAACTCTAAAATAAGACTCTAAGGTACAACACTTATCTCTTAACGAAAACTAAACTAAACTAGAACTGTAACTAAAACTCTAAGCTAAGACTCCAAGATAAAACTCTAAACTCTTAACTAAAACTAAACTAAACTAGAACTCTAACTAAAACTCTAAGCTAAGATTCTAAGGTAAAACTCTAAAATCTTAACTATAACTAAACTAAGCTCCAACCTTAACTAAAATTCTAAACTAAGACTCTAAGGTAAAACTCTAAAACTCTTAACTAAAACTGAACTAAACTAGAACCCTAACAAAAACTCTAAGCTAAGACTCTAAGCTAAGACTCTAAACTCTTAACTATACCTAAACTTCAAATCTAACTCAAACTCTAAGCTAAGACTCTAAGGTAAAACACCAAACTCTTAACTAAAACTAAACAAAACTAGAACTCTAACTAAAACTCTAAGCTAAGACTCCAAGATAAAACTCTAAACTCTTAACTAAAACTAAACTAAACTAGAACTCTAACAAAAACTCTAAGCTAAGACTCTAAGGTAAAACTCTAAACTCTTAACTATAACTAAACTAAGCTCCAACCTTAACTAAAACTCGAAGCTAAGACTCTAAGGTAAAACTCTAGGCTAAAATTCTAAGGTAAAACTCTAAACTCTTACCTAAAACTAAACTACACTTCAACTCTATCAAAAATTCTAAGCTATAACTCTAAGCTAAAAACCCTAAACTCTTAACTATAACTAAGCTAAACTTACACTCTAACAAAAACTCTAAGCTAAGACTCTAAGCTAAGACTCTAAACTCTTAACTATACCTAAACTTCAAATCTAACTCAAACTCTAAGCTAAGACTCTAGGCTAAAACTCTTAACTAAAACTAAACTAAACTAGAACTCTAACTAAACTCTAAGCTAAGACTCTAAGGTAAAACTCTAAACTCTTAATTATAACTAAACTAAACTTCAACTCGAACTAAAACTCTAAGCTAAAAATCTAAGGTAAAACTCTAAACTAAATCTAAACTAAACTAGAACCCTAACAAAAACTCTAAGCTAAGACTCTAAGCTAAGACTCTAAACTCTTAACTATACCTAAACTTCAAATCTAACTCAAACTCTAAGCTAAGACTCTAAGGTAAAACTCCAAACTCTTAACTAAAACTAAACAAAACTAGAACTCTAACTAAAACTCTAACCTAAGACTCCAAGATAAAACTTTAAACTCTTAACTAAACTAAACTAGAACTCTAACAAAAAGTCTAAGCTAAGACTCTAAGGTAAAACTCTAAACTCTTAACTATAACTAAACTAAACTAGAGCTCTAACTAAACTCTAAGCTAAGACTCTAAGGTAAAACTCTAAACTCTTAACTAAACTAAACTAGAACTCTAACTAAAACTATAAGCTAAGACTCTAAAGTAAAACTCTAAACTCTTAATTATACCTAAACTAAACTTCAACTCTAACTAAAACTCTAAGCTAACACTCTGAGCTAAAAAAAAAGTAAAACTAAACTAAACTAAACTTCAACTCTAGCTAAAACTCTAAGCTATGACTCTACGCTAAAACTCTAAACTCTAAACTATAACTAAACTAAACTAGAGCTCTAACTAAACTCTAAGCTAAGACTCTAAGGTAAAACTCTAAACTCTTAATTAAAACTAAACTAAAATAGAACTCTAACAAAACTATAAGCTAAGACTCTAAGCTAAAAACTCTAAATTCTTAACTATAACTAAACTAAACTTCAACTCCAACTAAAGCTCTAAGCTAAGACTCTAGTCTAAAACTCTAAACTATTAACTAAAACTAAACTAAACTAAAACTTTAACTAAAAATCTAAGCTAAGACTCCAAGCTAAAACTCTAAACTCTTAACTATAACTAAACTTAAACTTTAACTAAAACTCCAAGCTAAGACTCTAAGGTAAAACTCTAAACTCTTAACTAAAACTAAACTAAACTAGAACTCTAACTAAAACTCTAAGCTAAGACTCTAGGCGAAAACTTTAAGCTCTTAACTAAAAATAAACCAAACTAGAACTCATAATAAAACTCTAAGCTAAGACTCTACGGTAAAACTCTAAAACTCTTAACTATAACTAAACTAAACTTCAACCCTAACTAAAACTCTAAGATAAGACTCTAAGGTAAAACTCTAAAACTCTTAACTAAAACTAAACTAAACTAGAACTCTAACTAAAACTCTAAGCTAAGACTCTAAGGTCAAACTCTAAACTCTTATCTAAAACTAACATAAACTAGAACTCTAACTAAAACTCTAAGCTAAGACTCGAAGCTAAAACTCTAAAATCTTAACTAAAACTAAACTAAACTAGAACTCCAAGTAAAACTATAAGCTCTGACTCTAAGCTAAAACTCTAAAATCTTAACTATAACTAAACTAAACTTCAACTCTAACTAAAACTCTAGGCTAAAACTCTAAGGTAAAACTCTAAGCTCTTACCTAAAACTAAACTAGACTTCAACTCTATCAAAAACTCTAAGCTATGACTCTAAGCTAAAAACTCTAAACTCTTAACTATAACTAAACTAAACTTCAACTCTAACTAAAACTCTAAGCTAAGACTCTAAACTAAAACTTTTAACTCTTAACTATAACTAAACTTCAACTCTAACTAAACTCTAAGCTAAGACTCTAGAATAAAATCTTAACTAAAACTAAAGTAAACTAGAACCCAAACTAAAACTCTAAGCTAAGACTCTAAGGTAAAACTCTAAGCTCTTTATTAAAACTAAACTAAATTTCAACTCTAACTAAAACTCTAAGCTAAAACTCTAAGGTAAAACTCTAAACTAAAACTAAACTAAACTAGAACCCTAACAAAGACTCTAAGCTAAGACTCTAAGTTAAAACTCTAAACTCTTAACTATAACTAAACTTCAACTCTAACTCAAACTCTAAGCTAAGACTCTAAGGTAAAACTCCAAACTCTTAACTAAAACTAAACAAAACTAGAACTCTAACTAAAACTCTAGCCTAAGACTCCAAGATAAAACTCTAAACTAAATCTAAACTAAACTAGAACCCTAACAAAAACTCTAAGCTAAGACTCTAAGCTAAGACTCTAAACTCTTAACTATACCTAAACTTCAAATCTAACTCAAACTCTAAGCTAAGACTCTAAGGTAAAACTCCAAACTCTTAACTAAAACTAAACAAAACTAGAACTCTAACTAAAACTCTAACCTAAGACTCCAAGATAAAACTTTAAACTCTTAACTAAACTAAACTAGAACTCTAACAAAAACTCTAAGCTAACACTCTAAAGTAAAACTCTAAACTCTTAATTATACCTAAACTAAACTTCAACTCTAACTAAAACTCTAAGCTAACACTCTGAGCTAAAAAAAAGTAAAACTAAACTAAACTAAACTTCAACTCTAGCTAAAACTCTAAGCTATGACTCTACGCTAAAACTCTAAACTCTAAACTATAACTAAACTAAACTAGAGCTCTAACTAAACTCTAAGCTAAGACTCTAAGGTAAAACTCTAAACTCTTAATTAAAACTAAACTAAAATAGAACTCTAACAAAACTATAAGCTAAGACTCTAAGCTAAAAACTCTAAATTCTTAACTATAACTAAACTAAACTTCAACTCCAACTAAAGCTCTAAGCTAAGATTCTAGTCTAAAACTCTAAACTATTAACTAAAACTAAACTAAACTAAAACTTTAACTAAAACTCTAAGCTAAGACTCCAAGCTAAAACTCTAAACTCTTAACTATAACTAAACTTAAACTTCAACTAAAACTCCAAGCTAAGACTCTAAGGTAAAACTCTAAACTCTTAACTAAAACTAAACTAAACTAGAACTCTAACTAAAACTCTAAGCTAAGACTCTACGGTAAAACTCTAAAACTCTTAACTATAACTAAACTAAACTTCAACCCTAACTAAAACTCTAAGATAAGACTCTAAGGTAAAACTCTAAAACTCTTAACTAAAACTAAACTAAACTAGAACTCTAACTAAAACTCTAAGCTAAGACTCTAAGGTCAAACTCTAAACTCTTATCTAAAACTAACATAAACTAGAACTCTAACTAAAACTCTAAGCTAAGACTCGAAGCTAAAACTCTAAAATCTTAACTAAAACTAAACTAAACTAGAACTCCAAGTAAAACTATAAGCTCTGACTCTAAGCTAAAACTCTAAAATCTTAACTATAACTAAACTAAACTTCAACTCTAACTAAAACTCTAGGCTAAAACTCTAAGGTAAAAATCTAAACTCTTACCTAAAACTAAACTAGACTTCAACTCTATCAAAAACTCTAAGCTATGACTCTAAGCTAAAAACTCTAAACTCTTAACTATAACTAAACTAAACTTCAACTCTAACTAAAACTCTAAGCTAAGACTCTAAACTAAAACTTTTAACTCTTAACTATAACTAAACTTCAACTCTAACTAAACTCTAAGCTAAGACTCTAGGATAAAATCTTAACTAAAACTAAACTAAACTAGAACCCAAACTAAAACTCTAAGCTAAGACTCTAAGGTAAAACTCTAAGCTCTTTATTAAAACTAAACTAAACTTCAACTCTAACTAAAACTCTAAGCTAAGACTCTAAGGTAAAACTCTAAACTCATAACTAAACTAAACTAGAACCCTAACAAAGACTCTAAGCTAAGACTCTAAGTTAAAACTCTAAACTCTTAACTATAACTAAACTTCAACTCTAACTAAAACTATAAGCTAAGACTCTAAGGTAAAACTCCAAACTCTTAACTAAAACTAAACTAAACTAGAACTCTAACTAAAACTCTAGCCTAAGACTCCAAGATAAAACTCTAAACTCTTAACTAAACTAAACTAGAACTCTAACAAAAAATCTAAGCTAAGAATCTAAGGTAAAACTCTAAACTCTTAACTATAAGTAAACTAAACTCCAACCCTAACTAAAACTCTAATCTAGGACTCTAAGGTAAAACTCTAAACTCTTAACTAAAACTAAACTAAACTTCAACTCTAACTAAAACTCTAAGCTAAGACTCTAAGCTAAAAATTTAAAGTAAAACTAAACTAAACTAAACTTCCACTGTAGCTAAAACTCTAGGCTATGAGTCTGAGCTAAAACTCTAAACTCTTAACTATAACTAAACTAAACTAGAGCTCTAACTAAACTCTAAGCTAAAACTCTAAGGTAAAACTCTAAACTCTTAATTAAAACTAAACTAAACTAGAACTCTAAAAAAACTATAAGCTAAGACTCTAAGCTAAAAACTCTAAACTCTTAACTAAAACTAAAATAAACTTCAACTCTAACTAGAGCTCTAAGCTAAGACTCTAGGCTAAAATTCTAAACTCTTAACTAAAACTTAACCAAACTACAACTTTAACTAAAACTCTAAGCTATGACTTTAAGCTAAAACTCTAAATTCTTAACTATAAGTAAACTAAACTTCAACTCTAACTAAAACTCTAAACTAAGACTCTAAGGTAAAACTCTAAAATCTTAACTAAAACTAAACTAAACTAGAGCTCTAACAAAAACTCTAAGCAATGACTCAAAGATAAAACTCTAAACTCTTAGCTATTACTAAAATAAACTTCAACTCTAACTAAAATTCTGAGCTAAGATTCTAAGCTAAAACTCTAAACCCTTAACTAAAACTAAACTAAACTGGAACTTCAACAAAAACTCTAAGCTAAGAACTCTAAACTCTTCACTAAAATTGACCTCGTTTTCTTCCTTTCTTTGTGATTTTTTGTTTTATCTTAACCAAAACTAAACTAAACTAGAACTCTAACAAAAAACTCTAAACAAAGACTCTAAGCTAAAACTCTAAACTCTTAACTAAAACTAAAATAAACTTCAACTCTAACTAAAATTCTGAGCTAAGATTCTAAGCTAAAACTCTAAACCCTTAACTAAAACTAAACTAAACTGGAACTCTAACAAAAACTCTAAGCTAAGACTCTGAGCCAAAAACTCTAAACTCTTAACTAAAACTAAATTAAACTTTTACTCTAACTAAAACTCTAAGCTAAGACTCTAAGGTAAAACTCTAAACTCTTAACTAAAAATAAATTAAACTAGAACTTCAAAAAAAACTCTAAGCTAAGACTCTAAGCTAAGACTCTAGGCTAAAAATCTAAACTCTTAACTAAAACTTAACTAAACTACAACTTTAACTAAAACTCTAACTAAAACTCTAAGACTCTAAACTAAAAGTCTTAACTAAACTAGAACTCTAACAAAAACTCTAAGCTAAGACTCTAAGCTAAAACTCTAAACTCTTAACTAAAATAAACTCTAACTCCAACTAAAAATCTAAGCTAAGACTTTAAACTAAAACTCTGAATTTAAACTAAACTAAACTATAGCTCTAACTAAAACTCTAAGCTTAGACTCTAAGCTAAAACTCTTAACTAAAACTAAACTATAACTCTAACAAAAACTCTAAGCTAAGACTCTAAACTAAAACTCTAAATTCTCAACTAAAACTAAACTAAACCTCAACTATAAATAGAAGTAAGCTAAGACTCCAGGCTAAAACTCTAAGCTCTAACTGAAACTCTAAGCTAAGACTCTAATCTCTAAAAAAAAGTCTTAACTAAAACTAACCCAAACTAAAGCTCTAACTAAAACTCTAAGCTAAAACTCTAAGCTAAACTAAAACTCTAAACTCTAAACTAAAACTACTATAACTCTAACTAAGACTGTAAGCTAATACCAAACAGAAACTCTCAACTAAAACTCCTATCTAAAACTAAACTAAACTAAAAGTGCAATGAAAAACTCTAAGCTATGACTCCAGACTAAAACTCTAAACTAAACGTTTAGCTAAAACTAAACTACAAATCCAAAATCACTTAACTAAAACTAAAATAAAATATAACTCTAACTATGACTCTAAGTGCTTAGAGTCGAACTTGAAACTCTAGACTCTGAACTACAACTATACTAAACTATAGCTCTAACTAAAAGTGTAAGCTAATATCAAACTAAAACTCAAAACTAGAACTAAACTAAACTACAACTCTAAACTAAAACTCTTAACTAAATTTAAACAACAACTCTAAACTAAAATTCTTAACTAAAACTAAACTAAACTACAACTCTAAACTAAAACTCTTAACTAAAACTAAACAACAACTCTAAACTAAAATTCTTAACAAAAATTAAACTAAACTACAATTGTAAACTAAATTTCTTAACTAAAACTAAAACTTTTAAGTATAACTAAAACTCTTAACTAAAACTAAAACTCTAAAGTCTAAACTAAAACTCTTAACTAAAATTAAACTAAACTATAACTCTAACTAAAACTCTAAGATAACACTCTAAATTAAAACTCTAGACTCTAAACTAAAACTAAACTAAACTATAACTCTAACTAAAATTCTAAACTCTTAACTAAAACTCTTATCTAAAACTAAACAACACCTCTAAACTAAAATTCTTAACTAAAACTAAACTAAACTATAACTCTAACTAAGGTAAGCCTTGATGAGATGTAAAAAAAAGTTGAAAAAATACTATGTTAAAAAAATTAAAAAAAATATAAAAAAGGGAGGTTTGGGGGCTCCGGGGGGCCCTTTGGGGGCCCCAGGCGCCATTTGGGGGCACCGGGGCCCTTTGGGGGCACTGGGGGCTCATGGGACCTGGGGGGGCCTTTAAGGCTGGGGTAGGGGACCTCACAACATTGTTCAAATGGAACTTGTGTATTATAACGACCACAGAGTTTCACCCCAGTTCATCTTCTAAATCATTTTCTAAAATCATCTTCTAAAATGTCTCAAACTGTTTCGCCCAAATCATCTTCTAAAATATCTCAAACGGTTTCGCCCAAATAATCCCCTAAAATGTCTCAAACGGATTCGCCAAAATAATCCCCTTAAAGTAATTTCTGCATGTTCCTTTGTTTCGGCATCCCTGCGCTGTCACATTTGAAATTCCCATGAAACCATTTCCCGCGTTAATCTCTTCATCTCATAGGTTTTCTTGGTTACACTATTATGGCTTCGATATAATTCCCGAATTTATCTCTGTCATTAAAGATCAGAGAAGCCATATTTAAAAAATAGAAGATCAATTTCTCTGTCACTAAAGATTATTTATCCCTCAGACCTAAAGATCAAAGAAGCCATAATGTTTCTTAATTCTCCTTTCTTGGATCAATAATTCACCGCCGATTATGTAACCAATTTCTCAGAAATCCAGTTCCCCTCGAGTGGATCAATACATTGTTCCCATTAGAATTCAATGCGCATGTGCAAACTTCGTTCCGGAGTCTTTACACTTAGAAACAACAAATAAATTGACCTTGAAAAAGGTGGCATTTTCCCCATTAGGCTCGATCAATAATCCTTGAATAAATTATGTCCCGTAAGCGTTAAACTCAATTATAGACGGCAGCAGTGGTGTAGCCCTGTAACTCATGCTAGCTCCCTACGTGTTTCTTCACAGAAAACCAAACTTATTTTAAAGTAAGAAACTAAGGCAAATAAGTCTGGTAGAATCAAAATTTAGAACCGAAGAAAAACTTACTCGATCATCGTTAACGAACAATATCTTTTCTGTTCCCTCCCCCACCCAAACAAATATTGTCATGATTTTTAATTGAATATCTGCTCACTTAACGTCTCAAACAAGTAGGCAACAGAAAATTTTTCCAAACATAATAGACATTCATAGAACGTTGTCTGGGAAGTTCTTAGACCCCCAGAGCAATAGGTTCACGTCTTGATGTGCTAATTATTTGTCATTGAATGTGTGTGAAGGCGGGGTAATGAGAAATCGTTAAGCTTGTGTGGTTTTAGATGTGTTTCAAAAATCTTCAATAGAGAGTAGAGGACTTTTCGTTACTGTTTGTATACATTCATACTGTGATGAACAGCTTACAGTGGTACTTGTATGATATAGCCCCTACCGCTCAAACTTCTCATTCATTGATGCATTATGGAAGTTTATTTTTATTAGTTTCTTTCAGCTTTGCGTTAGACCAAGACAAAGTGAAGTGAAAGAATAGATAAAAAATATATAGCTTGGGCTACATATTTGCATATTAGTGGGAGGGGTAACGTATTTGGACAGTAGGAAATTAGAATACAATTCTTACTTCCTAATGCGCATAATAATTGCACCTGGCACATTAGGCATGCAGACCCGCTATACTTTACCCCCACTACCCCTAATGTGCAAATATATAGTACCATTTTATATAGCCACATATCTAGACAAGCCTTCACATGAAGAACAAGTGCAATTTCAAGAAACATACAAGCTCAGTTAAAGCTTGATATGAGAATAACATAGAAGCAATTACGTTTAGAGTAATACACTTTCAATTTCAAAAATTATTTTAACCATGTCAGCAGGATTTGTAATAGGAAACAGTAAGCTTCTAATTTCTGCTTGAAGGATAGTAAGAATTTATCTTTCAATTTTCTTCACTTTTTTTTATCTGAATTGAGCTTTTTGTAACTTCCTTGTGGATCAACAGTCGCTAAAAATCTATTTCATTATTCTATATAGATATATATACACGATAATACATTTAGAAGTTCTTCCCAAAATTTCTAAGGTTTTGTTTCTTTCCCTTTTTAGTTCTCTGTCTGGGTATCACTCACGAGTGATATAGATTGGTCCGAAATATGTATTAATTTTTTTTTCTTTGCTGTCAAATAATAAACCTCGAGTAGAATTTTTTCTACCCCTTCTTCAGTTGCTAAACCTGTAACCCATCATATCGTAGTAGAAAAGGGGGTGCCAGTCGTGACATGACACCATATATGGGCATAGAGTCCCTAGGGGAAATGGATTTCTGAGAAATTGATTGCGTAATCAAAGTGTGTCAATGAACTCTTTTTTCAAGGTCGATTTATTTGTTGTTTCTAGGTGTAATAACTCCGGGACGAAGGTTGCACATGCGCATTGAATTCTAACGGGAACAATGTTATTGATCAAGGACTCGAGGGGAAGTGAATTTCCGAGAACTTGATTGCGTAATCGATCGTGAATGTTATGATCCAGAAATAGGAAACAGTATTTGTTGTTGTTGTTTTGGTCAAGTGCATGCTAGGGGCGAATGTCAAGAGTTTCCAGGAATAGGAAACAGTTAGATCACGTGTTTCCTTCTCGGCCAATCAGAGGGCTGGTTACATCTCCTTTCTCAGCCAATCAGAGAGCTGGTTACATATGGTTTTCCCCATTACATAACAATTCGCCCTTGAGATTTCGTATATAACAGACTTGCATTGTGTTTAAATTATCAGAAACTATTGTGACACAATGGATAGAACAACTGACATAATTGATGAGCTTGAAGCATTGACAACCTCAATTTACCATGTAAGTTCCGTTTTAGTACATTTTCATTTTTTATTTTCAAAATAAAATTATTTTCATTGATCACCCTCCAGTATATCTAAGTCTCCCATCCCCCACAATACAAAACACCACCATGCTATTTTTATACTCGATAGAAAACATAAAAGGTGTTCTTTTTATTACCTAAACCATCCTCAAACCCCCCCACTGTTTTTACAACGATAATTCTCGCAATAGAAATAATTCTCTTTTTCGATAAATTTGTCTTTTCTGTATTGTAATCTTTTCTCTAACTGACATCCGTCGCTCTGTTGTTATTAAGCCGCTCTGGTTTTGACATAAGGCTCCAGCGCGAGGATAAAATTAGCTGTCACCCTTTTTAAATCACTTCCTGTAAAAGGTTTCTCAGATCAAAATGGTTTTTTTTTCTCCCGTCAAATTAAAACGGTTTCATGCAGACAATTGCAATTTATTAAGCGCATGCGTATGCAATCTCTATTTGAAGAGTGAAACGGGATTATTTCCAAAATAAGTACTAACAATATATTTAGGACATTGGCGAAAGGAGGAGGGGGCCATGCCTCAATTCTATCGCCATCATTTTAAAATGAAAAACAAAACTGTTTCTTCGCGTTAGGGCAGTAAGAGGACCGAGGGTTTCTAAGAAAAAAAAGATAGCTTTATTATGTGTACATTTACATTCAAGATTGTAATTTAGGCCTATAAGCTGCTAGGCTAACAATCTTTTTTCTATTTTAAAGACCTATAGACGGGAAACATTTAAAAAATTTTCTCAGCAAGGTAAAAATAGGGGCATTTCTTGCAAATTTTACCTATTGCTTTGCTTTTGGCGTAGGGGGGCTTTCTTAGTGATAAATGCTTTTCTAGACAAAATTCTGGTTAGGAGCTGGGAGTACTAATTTTCCTTCTTTAAAAAAGAGGAAAATTATTTTCCATACTAACTTTTTTCTCTTCTTTTTAAGGCCAATTATGAAGAATATATGCCCCCTCCATCTAAGAGAGCAAGAGAGGGTGAGGCAGCCCCATCAGTGCCAGCCCCTATGCAGTCTGGGCATAAAACAAAAAGAGAATGGGCCATAAGGATGGAGAACCCTGCTGTCTCATCTGTGCAAGCCCGTGACATCGCTGGCTCGACTGCACAAGTCCGTACCGTCACTGACCCTACTGCACAAGCCGCAGCCCCGTCTACACAAGGTACAGCATGCTTCGCCTGGGCCTTCGGGCATTCAAATACACCCGGAATTTGCGAATGTGAGCATTTTTTCCTACCTATATTATAGAAATATCTAAAAACAAAACTATTTTTCAACCTAATATAAACTTGTCTCAGAGATATTAAAATATTAACCCCTCGCCCCCCAACCATTGTTTTAAATTTCTCTGCTCCCCCCTCCCACAGAGATATCTAAATATAATGTAATTTTTTTGCTTGCTTGTCAAAAGAAACCTCTCTTTTTCTAATCTTTGCTATTTTCTCTGTCCTCACTGTTGCTATCTCTTCGATATCTCATAATAATATTTTTAGGTAATTTCTAGTTTACTGCTATCTCTCCACTATAAAACTCAAAATGCTATTTTTCACAATTGAATATTATAGTTTTAAGAGAAGGACAGAGATTATCCCATTTATCTATTGCACATATGGATTATAATTTGCGTAATATTTTTGACAGCTTTCAACCTTAAACTTGGCAAGATTTTAGGGGAGTTAACGGTTTCCCATTTAATTGCATTTTCCTGCTGAACAGTCTTGGAACAGAACATACACGGCTTACAATAATTAAGCTAATGAGTCCTAGACAACCTGTAGGGAATTAGAGAAACGACTTATGGTCTAACAATATTTTTTTTTTTTGACATTATGTAAACGGCTGGGAGCCGCGGTGGTGGCCGGGAAGCGCCGGTGGGCCCGGGAAGTGCTGTGGGGAAGCGCCGCGGGCCGGGGAAGCGCCGCGATGACCGGATCGGAGGGGGGAGCATTAAATAGTGGAAATTGAGGGGTGTTGTTTGAACGAAAACAAAATGTCAATTCTATGTAATGTTTTTTAGATTTTCGTTAAGTTGGATTTTCTTTCTGTTGAATTAACCAAATGCTACTATGTGCATACTGCTACTACTACTACTAAGCGCGTTTTAAATAATAATCCAAATTTTAAACAGTAGGGGTGATTTGAACACTTTGAAAATAAGCTATTTTTCATTTATAGGTTGCATTGGTCCCATACTCATCGTCTTCATCATCATCATCATCCTCATCAGTTGGTGAAGGAGAGGACGCATCGATGGACTTCCACAGCAATTCACCATGGAATGGTATCGTTAATGAGCAAATACCTGATAATATTGATGATTTTTTAAATGATTTTCTTTTCAATGTAGATAATAGCACAGTTGAGCAAGGTAATGTTCCTAGTTCAGAGGGGGACTTGCCTTTGCTGAGTCCAAACACATTGCAACTTTTGGACGATTTTACCCGGGACTTAACAGGGAATCCTCCCCCCAATGATTACATTTCCCCACTTCAAACAACTGAAGTGGAACATTCGCATACCCCAAATATTGTTGAACAATGTGGGGGAGGGAGTGGTGACAATATACAAGAGGGAGAGGGGGGTAATGACCAATTCACGACTTTTCCCGATTTTCAATTGTCAAATTCGATTTTAAATGCAATAGTTGTTTACACTGCGACTTTTGGGGACCCATTTAATTCACTTATGGGGGGAAAATTTGTGTTTGATCCCGTAGAAATTGTGCATGACTATGTAGATAAAATTCGTGCACTGCTGGAGAACCAAATTCAATTGTGTGGGGGGTAGGGATTCAATTAAGGTTTCTATTGTTTTAAAGGTGTTCTATTTAAATGAGGGGAAAAGCAAAGTTTACCACCACTATATACATTCTGAGATGCGCGTGATTTATCCGAATTTAGAAAATTTTGAGGGAGTTTTTTGCGAGTGGGTAGGTCAAATTATAGCGCATCTCGAGAACTTTAACGAAAATGGAAGCGGCTCTGTAGTTTTATTTATTGAAAATTTAAGTCTGAATATTTGTAAATTTAAGAAAGATTTTATTTTAAGAGGGGGGCTGGGGAGGGAGGGCAGTAGTTTTAAAATATAATCCAGATCTAGAAGGTTGTAAAGGTGTCCAGCGGATCTGTTTTGAAACAGGTCAAAAATGTTTCAAGTATGCTTTCCTCATATCAGCATTCGAGCCTCTAGCACGTGACGCTACCAAGACGAATTTAGACGATTGGGCTGTACATTGGAAGGAAGGGTCGAATTTCCCCATTGTAGATTTCTCTTGTTTAGAAGGAAAATACCAAGTAACGCTAAGATCCATTGATATTTTTGAAAGGGCTAATGCCCATTTAAATATCGGCATTACTGTGGTTCAGTATGAAACTGAATGTGAAGATGGGGTTCGTTTAAAAAAGAAGGGGGTGGTTTTCCCAGTAAGAGGCCCGTCAATTGAATTAGTCAAACACTGGGTTTGGTTGTTGTATACACCACCATCTAGTGACTTTGCCAATTCAATTGGCCATTTTAATCCTATTACAGACATCAGTAGAGTTCTGGGGGGTGGTAGGGATCTAGGGGTACGTTTCTACCGTCCGACATGTCTGTCACAATTCCGTAGTGATATAAAACTACGGGATCATATGAAGCATTGTAGACGGCATGGCTACCAGACAGTGGAAACGGTTTCAGGGGATAGGGCCATTTTACGCTTCAAAAATTTCCAAAACACCCTCCTCCAGTGCAACAAAATATCTTTGGACTGTGAAGCTAAGCTGGTGGAGGTGAACGATCCTCGATTTCCAAACCGAGTCAAAGAACATCAAGCTATTGCAGTGTCCTATGCTCATGCGCAAAGAGACAGTTCTAACACCATGCAGTTGTTAGAAATAGTAGAAACATTGGATGAGGACGAGTGTATGATCAAGGCACTGACTAAACTAATTGGCACAGCTAATGATGCTATTTCTCGTTTGAGAAATACCCATTATCCAATGGTTTTGTCTGCAGAGAATCGTCTCACGATTAAAAATAAAAAAATATGTTGGGTTTGTAAGGGGGAGTTTGTAGAGGGGGATAAAGGGACTAAAGGGAAAAGAGGGGGGAGGGGAAAAGTCAGAGACCATAATCACTTGTGGCAGGAAATATCCTCTGGGGGTAGTAATTTTATAGGGGTTGCGCATCAATCGTGTAACCTAAATGTTAGCCAGCAATTTTTTATCCCTGTTTTTATTCACAACTCAAATTACGATTTAAAATTTATTTTACCGGCACTGGCACGTATGCACATGGAGGGAGGGGGAGTAGATAGTCCATGGGTAAATAGTTCATTTACCTATAACATTATTCCCAAATCGGCCGAGAAGTTTTTGCTTCTCGAGCTGAAATGGCAGGCAGTGGATAATGGGCTTACGTGTTGGAATAAAATCAGGTTTTTAGATTCCTTTAGTTTTTTTCCCAAGGCATTGAGTCAATTGATTCAAGTGCAGAAAAGCGAAAATTTTGATAGCTTTCCCTTGCTTAAACAGCACTTTCCAGACAGTGAAATGTATGATCTGTTGACCTGCAAAGGTGTATACGCATACGACTATTACTGTTCTGGCGCTCGCTTAAGCGAGGTGAAACTACCTCCAATTTAAGCTTTTTACAATTCACTGACCAGCAGTGAATGCACAGCCGAGGAATATGAGTTTGCTAAGAAGGTGTGGTCTAAGGGGGATTGTAAAAATGGGTGGGATTATTGTAGACTGTACTTGGCCAGTGACGTTTTAACTCTGTTGGATATAGTCTGCAAGAACACAGACCAAATCTATTCAGAGTTCGGGTTAGATATAGGCTACTATTTTTCCACACCCCATTTGGTGATGGATTTGATTTTAAAAATTAGTAGGGAGGAAATAGGCCTAATCACAGATGTAGATCAGCACCTTTTGTAAAGAGTTCATTGAGGGGAGGGTATGCTTTTCATGGGAACCGCGTCTTGTCAACCGATCCGAGCGGACAAAGCACCGGTGCAAAGTTAAATGCAGTGTTCTTGGACATGAACTCATTTTACCCCTCGGCAATGTCTCACTACTCTTTGCCGTGTGGGAACTATCAATGGCTTGAGAATCCTTGTGAGTTCCCCGACATTACCACCGTCGAGGACAATGGGCCACAAGGATGGTTCTTTGAAATTGACGGGCACATTCCTCTAGCGCTTCACGACTCCGTCAAAGATTTTGTTTTTCCCTGTATCAATCGACCCGTGAGCAGGGACTCATTGAGCCCCTACAATCGATCACTGGTTGAGGATATGGGGATGCACTGGACTCCCTCTAAGCAAAAACTGATTGCTGATTTGGACCCTAAGGAGAATATCGTTGTTCACCATGTGCTTTTGCACTGGATGGTGAACAATGGTTTCAAAATCATCAAAATACATAGGGTCCTACAGTTCAATCAGCGACCATATTTAAAGACGTTTATCGACACTTTTGTCGATAAACGCTCTAGGGTAAACTCAAAGGTGGAGAAGGAAATGTACAAACTTATTCTAAATTCAGCGTTTGGCAAAATGTATGAAAGCGTACGTAACAGATCTCGCTGCAACGTTGTGACTGACCCTCTAGAGTGTGCACGAATTATTGCCGATCCCAATTTTACATCGTTCACGAGCATAGAGACTGGCATGGTTCTTCTACACAGGCGAAAGCGAAATGTGGTACTGAACAAGAATATAGCAGGAGGTAGTTCAGTACTAGAAATTTCCAAAAAGCTCATGTTGTCGTTTTTTTACAATGTGTGCAAGGTGCAATGGCCACGGGAGGGGGAGGTTCAAGTTTACTATGGGGATACAGATTTTCTACTGTTAAAGGTAAATGGGACCGAAGATTTATTGGGTGATTTAGAAAAGGGGGAACACATCAGCTCGCGGATGGATTTCACCAACTGGAATCCATCTCTCTACCCCGAGTTGGTGAAACGTCAAACCCCCAACCAACTATTAATGTTAAAATCAGAGACGGGGAGTGATTTGATATCCAGGGCTGTGTTCCCGGGTCCTAAAGTTTATTGCGTTAAAACTCATAGTGGGGATGAAGAGAAGGCGTGTAAAGGGGTGCCTACACATTTTGTAAAGAGCAATTTCAACATGAGCGTGTACAGAGACTGTGTAGAAAGTAGCCTAGTGCCGAGAGCACAAGTGCTTGCAATTCGCTCTCTACAGTATAGAAATTATACTGTGAGAGTGGAAAAGAATGCAATGTCATGTATATCCGACAAAGTCTATGTGCTCGAGAATGGTGTGAGTGTCCTGCCTCATGACCACTACCGTATTTCAGACCGAGTTGAATGCATATACTATCGCAATCAGTTTGGTCTGGATAAATTAACCTAACCTGACTAACCAAACCTAACTAACCATCCAACCCATTCATAAATTAAATGCTCCAACCCTTTCATAAATTAACTAACCACCTCAACACCACTGACCCAACCACTAACCTGTAGCAGCAGCAGTGACGACAACTATTGTACTGTTTTTCCACCACGGCTGCCGGGGGGTGGGGGGCCCTTCCCGCGGTCGGCCCGGGGTCAGGGGGGGGGGTCCCGCTCGAAACTCCGGGGGGGGGGGGGGTGGGGGGGTTGGGGGAGTCCCGTCCGCAGCTCCCGGGGGGTGGGGGGGCCACTTTTAAATTCATAATGTTCAACTGTGCTAGTTCATGTTCCAAGTGTTTTTTCAAGTGTTGTTTTCTAGTGTTGTTGTATAGAAAAGTGTTCATGTTGCTGGACAAAAAGTGTTGTTGTTGTTGTACAGAAAAGTGTTTAAAGACAATAAGTGTTGTACAGATAGTGTTATTGTTGATGGACAAAAAGTGTTTTTTTTTATGTTGTACATAAAGTGTCATTTTTAACATTGTTGTTCATGTTGAACAAATAGAGTTTTCATGTTGCCGAAATAAATGACCATGAAATATTGTTTTTTTGTTGTTGTTCTTGTTAACGTAGATAGATCTATGGGAAAATTATTGCTACTACTACTTATTCATTGGACACGTATGATTTACAGTTAGTTATAGTCCGACTGTTGTCAACAGCAGCAGCATGTATCAATTTAAAACACCCTTCAGATCGTTTCTGTGTGGTCCCTCAATGTCGGGGAAAACAACACTTTTAACTAAAATAATTAAAAATTGCGATAAAATGTTTTTGGAAAAGCCGAAAAAATCTACTATTGCTATAGTATTTGGCAGGAGTCCTGCGATCAAATAAAAGCTATTGCCACAACCATACCAATACAATTCATACGAGGGCTTGATGTTTTCAATAGTATTGAATCGAACTCGTGGTTGATTATTGATGATTTGGCTGAATCCATTGAACAGTTCTCCCAGGAAATGCTACAACTGTTCACTGTTCGCTCCCACCATGAACACATTTCCATAACCCTAGTTCTACACAATCTGTTTCATCAGAGCAAATGTATGCAAACCCTTGCTTTGAATTGCACTATCTATATTATCTATCAAGTTGTTCGTGATTCTAGCTCGCTCATAACTCTCAATAAACAGATATACCCCGGCACCCCTAAATTTCTGCTGTCAGCGTACACTCAGGCGACTAATAAACCATACGGTTACATTTTGCTGGATCTTAATCAGAGCACAGCCGAGGATCTACGTGTAGTCACCGACATTTTCAACAGTGAAATTACAGTATATCTTCCGGTGAACAGTAGAAAAGGCTATTAGTTGCCATTATGACACTGAAGAAACTACACGAACAACGGCATTTATTTTCCGTTTTAAGCACTTCAAAACCCTTGCTTAGGAAGGCAATACTCAAACATGGTGTTGACAATGATTTCATTAATCTAATATCTGAAATTTGTTTAAATTTAACTGAGGGTAATGTTCAACTGCCAGAAGGTGTTAGACAACAGACAAAGCAACATCGCTCGACTGTACGCGCCTTGGCTTGTAAAAACAAGGGAAAAAATTTTAAAAGAAAACGTCTCCTTCAAGCGGGCGGTAGCTTTTTCACACTTTTACTGCAAAAAATTGCAAGACTTGTAAACAGTTTTCTCTAGATGGCAAAACCCTATAAATTGACACCATTTGAACTTGTCCTCTCGCCCGTCGAACATTTTGAAGACAATCTAAGCAAATTCATTAATGATGAGAATATTGCCGATGACAAAAAACTGCTTTTACTTCAAGATCCATTGCGACGTGTGGATAAACATAAACCATATCGTGAGAGACCCACCGCCGCCGCCACTGATCCCTCTAAACAGGAAACATCTCCTCAAGATTCTGCACAATCAAAGGAGAAGGAATTGAATTCAATTGTATCGAAAATTGGAAACCTATTGCCAGTGACCTATCGAGAACAGAGCAAAAGAGTATTATCTTATCTCATGTTGGAAACTGGTGGTGATCAAGTTCAAGTCGATAGCACAGGGAAACAAATTATAATTCAGGGAAAAAGTTATAATCTAGTTGATTTAATTTGTGATATGGTGACGAATCGTAAAGGACTTTTATCATCTGACAATAATCTATACACCTTTCTAAGTGTATCAACCTTTCCCAAAAGTCTTATTGGCAATAAGCAAATTCTAAAGAAACTAAGAGAATATAGCCCTCCAACAACACCAACACCATTTAAAAAAGAAGAAGAAGATTCAATATTTCAAAATACTAGCAGCAGCAGCAAGGATTTTACAACACCTGTGGCTGCTAGTCAAAATCGAAGACGAATTGATTCACCCTCCAGTGTGCAAAAGGGGAGTGGACATTACACTACGTGTTTACGTTCAAAATGGATGAAGTTCTGAGAGGTGTCTATGAAAATATTGGTGAAGCGGGGAGTTTAAGTTCTCCCAAAACGCTTTCTAAAGCTGTCTCCGGTAGCACATTGAAAAAAGCAAAAGAGTATCTAGAGAATGAACCAAGTTACACACTGCATCGGAATCACAGGCTTCGTGGCAAACAATATCGTCAAACTAAAGCCTTTTTCCCTCTGCATATAATGCAAACGGATCTTTTAACTTTAGATGCAGTTCAACGGCGTCACAATGCACCCAACAAATATATTCTAGTGGCAATCAGTGTCTTTAGTCGCTATGCCTAAGCCATACCATTACGGTCAAAGAGAGGTGTTGAAGTTGCTCAGGCCATTGAAAGTATTCTTGAACAGGATTCGTATAGAAAAATGCAATCGGATCGTGGCAGTGAATTTGTTAATCCCCATGTGCAAAATGTTCTATTGAAATATAATACAACACTTTATCATAGTCACAGCCCGATAAAGGCTGCATTGGCTGAACGATTAATAAGAACGATTCGTCTATTAATTTCAAGATATTGTACACTGAAAAATACACCGGCTTTTATTCATGATTTAGATAAAATCATGCAGATATACAACCTTCGACATCATTGATCTCTGTCCAACTCAAGCCCTCGGGAAGTTCATTACAGTGAAAATACATTTGATGCTTTTCTAAAGCAATACTCCAATGGCAATGAGAAGAAAAAGAAGAAATTCAATGTTGGTGATACTGTTCGAATTAATAGAATCACCAATATTTTTGAAAAGGGGAATTATTTATGGCGCACTGAACTTTTCAAAGTGTCCAAAATCCTGGACACCGAGCCCACGAAATATCGACTGCGAGACTCCAAAGATGATGAGATTCTTGGTGGTTTTTATGAATATGAACTGCAAAAAGTTAGAAACACTAGTGAAATTTATCAAATTGAAAAGATATTAAAGAGTAGTACTCGTAGTGGCAAGACACAGTTGCTTATTCGCTGGCTAGGATACAACTCAGATTTTGATTCTTGGATCAGTGCTGAAGATCTTAACAATGCCCAATGATTTCTATGTGACTTTCATGTCCAATGTTTCTGATTCTCTTTACAATGACTTGAATAGAACAAGTGATTTCTGGACAAAACTCTCCCCCGCCATCAAATTCGACGGCGGAAAGTATGATGTGGCTCTTGTCGACTGTATTCTCAAAAATACCTATGACATCCTGAGAAAAGATCGTAAATATGATATAAAAATTAGACCCTATGATTGGCCGCCACCACCTTCAGGTGATCAAGAACAAATTCAAAAAATCAATTGGATGGATTATCCATATATTGAATTACCCTGCGACGAAACTCACGTGTATGAATGATTTATGTCGTTCTATTAATAAAAGAATTTCCGCTCGTAAAAAAGGAGCTTTTCATTTCAACTATTCAAAGGAGGAGGGCAAGATCTACATTAGTTCATCTATTGTCAACGAAAAGGTTATTCTCAATGATAATTGAAAGGATGTTCTTGGCTTTAAGCTCAATATAATCAATGGTAAAAGTGCCGGAAACACTAATTTCATTTTTGCTGACTACCCGCCTGCATTCTCCACAGACAATTGTATATTTCTCTACGCTTCATTTGTGGAAACATCTCGGGTTGGTAATTCAAATGTTCCCCTCCTACGAGTTCTTTAACGAAAAACCAATCAAGAACATATTCACCACTAAAATATAAAGCATCTTCAGTATATTCCTGTAAACACTTCCTATTTGGAACTCTGTCAGTTAACAATAAGAACTGAATTGGGTGATTCCATAGCAATTTCAAAAGCTTTGGCTGTGATTACATGCCATTTTCGTCCCATCGTTCAACAACAACAAGATGTCTAATAGAAAAGTGGTATTCATTTGTCCTGATATTGACTGCTATGTTAATACTCTTGGCCCAAGACAACAGGGCAATGGAATGGACTATTACAAAGGTCGATCGTCAATGTCTGGCTACGGTCTTGGCAGTTGGTTTGCTAAGCTCTTTCGCTCTGCACTACCTCTGGCTAGAAAATATCTTGTACCGGCTGCGACAGATTTTGCATCCTCTACACTATACGATTGGGGCTCTGGCAAGGATTTTAAAAAAAGTGCTTCGGAAAATCTCAGGTCAAGTGCGCGAACCCTTGGCGAGAGATTAAAACAAATTGGAAAAGGTTTAAAAAGGTCGAGAAACACTGCATCACTCATCAGTCTCCACTCAGGTCAGAAACGAAAGACATCACCCCTCTTGTCAAAGAAAAGAAGGAAAAAGCCGACACGTAGCGTAAACAGAAGAAGAAGCCCCAGGAAGAAAATTGTTAGATCAAAACTAGATTTCTCCTCTTAAGATGTCCTACCTGCCGCATAAGGATTCTCAACCTTCAATCACCTCATCATTGAATCAATTCAATGCAGAAAATGATGATGTGAGTGTCAAGCATGGATACTATGAACAATTTTATCCTCAACAACCCCTCTCCGATAATATCCACTTTCAAATTTATTCCAATGAAAACTACTTTATGGACATGTCTTCAACATTTATAGATTTACAAATGAAAGTCCGGAAATCCGATAATACAATGCCAATTCGGGCCGATGGTATATCCTATGAAAATTGCATATTACATAATTTATTTCGTCAAATTAGTGTCTACATCAATGGCACGCTGGTGAGCACAAGCAACAATCTCTCAAATTATACTAGCTATATGCAATTCATGCTGATGACATACAAGTCATACAAGGAATTGAGAGGTACCTCCAATGAATATGAATATATTTCTAATACTGATAGTACTGATGCACTTAAAAATGCTACAACTAGTGAATTACATCTAGTTGGAAAAATGTATCATGAAATATTTAATATATCCCAATGGCTGCCGCCCAATGTTAAAGTGGATATAAAACTAACGCTTGCACCCTCCAATTTCATATTGAGAAAAGAACTTGCTGCCAATCCTGATCTAAGTCTCTCCCTCACCTCGGCAATACTTCATGTACGCAATTACAGGTCATGAGTTCTGTTGCTTTGGCAGTGGAAAAACTGAGAGCCAATGGAAATAATATTAAACTACTTTTTCCTCATACAATCACCAATCAACGTCATATTGACATGGACTCACGCACCTTCACCGATTCATCCTTTATCAATGGTGAAATTCCGTCAAAACTCGCTTTGGCATTTGTAAAAAGCGCCAGTGCAATAGGATCGTGGACTGAATGCCCACATAAATTCGAGATGTTTGGACTTTCATCTCTTGTGTGCAAAGTAAACGGCATCCCACTCTACAATCTATGTTTTGATAAATCCTATAGAACATTGTATGAGTTGACCATGCAAACCCTAGATCATGAGTCACAACTATTTGAAAATGGTATAACCGAAGATATGTTTGCTAAAACACATGGTATCATTGTTCTGGATTTGTCTGGCACACCGGATATGAGTATAGTACGTACGGGGAGTGTGCGTTTAGAGTTTACATTTGCCGATCCATTGGCTGAGAGTATTGCACTAATCTCACTAAATCAATATGAAACCTATTGGGAAATCACTCCCGAAGGCAGTGTTCTACTAGACTTGGCGCCATGAACACCAGTCAAATAATCAATGTATTGATTATGGACCCCTACATGTCCCAGTACAAATCCTATTGTCTACCCTCGGACTTTCTTGGAAAAATTCACAGTGTCAACAATAGCTTAATTATTGTTAATAGCAGTCCATCGACTGTGCTGACGGGTCATTGGCTCTGCATCTTTCAAACAATGAAGACGATTGAGTTTTTTGATCCTTTTGGTCTACCCTATACATTTTACACACCCCACATCAGCAACTATATTGAGAGCAGTGGGAAAACTATTATTCAAAATCGGAAGAGGGTGCAGGATCTAACGACTAAAAGCTGTGGCTTCCATGCACTACTATATTTTGTGTTCCGATGTCGCGGCTATACTTACAAGCAGTTTCTCAACATTTATGGTGACAATCCTCGTCTGAACGACTTTCTAGTGGAAAATATCCTCTCAGACCTATACAGTATTGATTTCAGTGCCCTAAGAGTAAAGTGCTTAAAAAATGTTTGTGAATTTGTTTATTAATAAAATGCATATATATACAACAATGTCTTTAAATCTTCACTTTAGATTTCTTCTTCGATGTATAGGCAATTGTCGTGAACCACTAATGCTGGTAAATCCTTTTAGATTCACTGTATATTGATCTTGATTGACTGCAAAGTCAGGGTCACATTTTCTACAGTACAATGTAACTTCACTCTTGTCATATCTCTTTGTATAGTCAATGCTACTATTTGCGTTCATATTATGAAATTCACGAGTTTCAATCTGTCTATTTGAAGCAATATCACATACAGTGTTTTCAAATGGTGAATCACATTCGGTAACTGCCAAATAAAAATCACTTGGTTTATAGTCATAGTAGGCAGTGTCGTCACAACGATGACGTAGAAACCAAATTGTCTTGTTACCCCAACAGTTGAATCGTAGACCAGATTCCTCTTCCCAGAATAATTTAAATCCACGACGATACCAATCTCGTAGAAATAAACTAAAATCACGTTTGGGATTCTTTCCAATCATAGCGGGGTAAGTATTCTCCCACTGATCACATTTATCATAGTGACAATTGGAGCACAGGTGCCCTCTAGGGTGAGAGTCACAAATCTCCTCAAGACAAGAATTACATCCTTTAATTTGTACTGCATATCCTCTATGTAATTTACAAAGATTACATAATTTACACTTTTCACTATAGTCATCAATAATTGTACAATTCTCACATTGAGTCCAACTGCCAAGAGTGTACATGCACAATGAACATGTATAGAACATTTTTTGGTTTCCAATGTCAACTCTCTCACAGCTAAAACGAAACTGATCGTCCTCGCTCAATAAACTCAGTGAGGGGAATTGGGAGAGGAGTAGCTCTGTGACGTTACCTCTTTCGAATGGTGGAGCCATCTACATTGAATCCATTGGCAATGTTTTCAAAAGTATATCCACGATATTATTCTGCTTTGTTCCAATTAATATATCAATAAAATGACTATAAGCATTTGAATCACATTTTAAAAGTTTCTTACAATAGTCCAGTAAGGGAGAATCAGTCCTCATTATATTGTCAAGTGTTCCCTGACGAGAGAATATCCTGCGTTGAAGAGATAACTCGAGAAAATCGTCATCCAAAATCAAATGTTTTTCCATAAACACTAGATTTGATCTAATTCTCTCTTTCTCAAATTTATTCATTTTTCAATCCTTTCACTCTGACTGCTGACTCTAGACTGACCCTGATTTGTTCGCCCTAACCTAACCTGACCAGAAAAGAAAGGGAACATTTTCGATTTCGAAACATTTTTATTGAATAATTACAACGACAACACTACTAAGCATGTACAATTAGCGATATAGTTTATTGTCTTCGATATGTTTCACCAATGCACTTAAAGCACATTGAAGTCTATTCACATGTGCTATATCAACTTTTGCAGCGAAACATAATTGATCCTCCATTTTAAATTTGCTCAAGGATATCACATATCTTGCATATACTTCATCCCATTCCAGACAAAGCCGTGATCCTCTCGTGATTTCCACCGCAATGTTTGGTGCCCTTGTATTATTACCTTAAACTCCACTATCAACTTCTAAGAGGGTAAACATTCCACTCGTCATCAACACACAAATATATATCCAAATGAGTAAAGTCAAACTGTTCTTCTTCTCACTCCTTTGAATTCTATTCACAGACTAATAAAACTATAGTAAAAATCCTTTCCTCATATTCTTTGCAAACCTCCGCCGCTAATATGTAACCAGCCCTCTGATTGGCCGAGAAGGAAAAACGTGATCTAACTGTTTCCTATTCCTGGAAACTCTTGACATTCGCCCCTAGCATGCACTTGACCAAAACAACAACAACAAATACTGTCTCCTATTTCTGGATCATAACATTCACGATCGATTACGCAATCAAGTTCTCGGAAATTCACTTCCCCTCGAGTCCTAGATCAATAACATTGTTCCCGTTAGAATTCAATGCGCATGTGCAACCTTCGTCCCGGAGTTATTACACCTAGAAACAACAAATAAATCGACCTTGAAAAAGAGGTCATTGACACACTTTGATTACGCAATCAATTTCTCAGAAATCCATTTCCCCTAGGGACTCTATGCCCATATATGGTGTCATGTCACGACTGGAACCCCTTTTTCTACTTATCGTTCGCAGCAGAAGTGATTGTAGGCTTCGTTTGTTTTGTTTTGTCCGTCATCAATGCTTGTAGTATTTTGAGAATCTCATTACTTTCATTTGATTCTTCATGTAATATTTTGTATTTATCTACTACATTATTTTTTTAAGTCATTTATTGCTCTAAGTTCTGTCAAATTTCTCTTACCCCTTACTACGTCCTTTTCTACTATAAGTAGTCAAACATTTTTATTTTTGACATTCGAGATGATCAAATTTAGTTTGTCTATATCAGATAGAAGGCTTTTCATATTAACATATTATATTACCTGGTGGATACAGTTAGTTGGAAAATTTTGGCCAATACTCTTGAAAAATATCTGGCTATGTATTTCAGTTCCCTTAAACCTTATCCCTCTTACAAAAATGGTCAGCTAAGTAAATAGGGTCTCAACCGATTTCTGAAATGGATTGAATTCTTTTAGTTAAAGGTAAAACGTGATCATTGCTGGATATAAGTTTATTTTGTTCACCTTCTTAGAAGGAGCTTAAATTTTACATACATACGACACCATTAGCCCTGAAAATTTTGAATGTCTGATTTTATGAGGTTTTACTCCCTGTGAACGTCAACCCCATGACCTTCGGTGAGTTGACATAATTTTTACTCCATTTCCAGCTCCTGACAATATAGGTCTTAAATTAGAATGCCAAATTTTATTAGGGGTCTCTTCCTCTATTATTTTCTAATTTGTTTGTTCCCCTCCAACTTCGTCTGTTATAAGGTTTAAAAGATTGTTTTTCACCTTTGACCTCGGTTTCGAAACTTCAGGATTCATAACGAAGAACCTCTCGTAGTCGTTTATTTTCTTAAGTTGTTTAATATTTTCTAGTCGTCTTTTACAAGTTTTTAACTCGTGTAACAAATGGTCATTTTTGTATCATTCTGTTAACACTAGGTAAGGCCCCCGATAGGAATAATGTTTAAACGAACTCTCTTAAATGACATACACGAAACTATTTGGGAAAGTTCGGATTTTTAATATTTTTTTGTTGTATTTCGTTGCTTGGCTCTTTCGGGCCCTTTTTAATTCATTAATACATTTTTGCTGACTGACAAATACTTCTTGGACAAAATTAGAGACCCATTCATGTTCTGAACCAAAACCCATCCTTGGATTGTAAAAAATACATTCGAACACTGATTTAGTTTCAAACCCATTGGGCAGGAAGAAAAAGGTATGTTTTCTGCTAGTATCTATAATAGTGTTTAACCAAAATTAAATGAATGGTAGGAATTCAATCCAGTTACTTCCTTGTGTCTCGTCCTGAGAATGTGTAAATATTCGTTTTACGCATTTTACTCGATTTTCACCTAACCCATTTGATTGGGGGTTCCTAGAGGACGAATGTTTGATTTTGAATCCTAATGCTTTGGCCATTTCATTGAAGGTTTTGCTTGTGAAACATGAGGCGTTATCTGATAATAGGAAATCTATATTTCTATAATGTGATATAATTTCTTTTATTATAAGTTTCATAACTGATTTTGACCTGAGGTCTTTGGCTGGTGCTATGACTGTATACTTAGTGAAATGTACTACTCTGATATGTATGTATTGACCCCCATTTGCAAAAAGTGGCAATTTTTTCGTTGTGTCCATTGACCAAATATAAAATGGGGGGGGGGGGGGTCGGGAAAATATATTCTCTAAGCCTTGGGTATATAGTGCTAACTTTACACCTCCATAGATCACAGTTTTTTACTGCCTCTTCAACTTGACAATATATATTTTCAAAAACAAAACAATGTTTTAACTTATTCAAAGTTTTAACAGTCTCCATGTACACTCCTAATAAATGGCTCGTATGCATACTACTAATAAATCCCAGTAATTAGTTTTTTTAGTTGAATAATTTTAAATTGATGCATCTGTTTTCTTTTTTCTGAATCATCTATTGCGTACAATAAACCATCTACTAGCATCAAATGGAGACAATTAACCACCTGACAAAAAAGAGATTCCCCTTTCCCAAGTACGAGATTTCTTGCATGTTGATACTTTGAGCTCTACCTGAAATAAAAGATTTTGGAAATTCTCTGGTATCCTTCAGTTTACCCCTCTTAGCGGCTAGGTCTGTGGTTATCTCAGACCCATCCCAATTATCTATGCAAGCAACTCCTTCCTGAGTGTTGGTCTTCGCAAGTTCTACCGCTTGAACTTGTCTTTCTCTCTTTGATTCACCCCTCTCGGTGTCTAGATCCGTGGGTGCATCGGACCCAGCCCATTTATCTGTGCCAGAAACTCATCTATCCCTGCCAGGCCTGTTCCCTCTCACAGAAGGAAGATCCTATTCAGTAGTTTTAGTACTTATTTATCCCATTTCTGTTGTTTTGTTAGCTCCGGGAATGTTTGGACCAACTTTAATTGACTCATATCCCTCAGAGGGCCTATTCAACCAAGTCTGTCCTGACTGTTCATTCATACCCTTCTTAAGCTTCTCATTTTTTCTATAAGGATTTTTGGGAGATTTTACGCTTAGGGATGTATTTTCTAATTCCATTATTTCCCTGATTGCCACTTTAATTTCAGGATCCTCTAGTTGGAATGTTTTCATTTCTTCCTTGCTTATTCCAAACATATCAATTGGGACTTCGTCCCCTAATTGGGATAAATATTCTACATCCAAATCATCAAGACTAATTGACCAATTTTCATTAATGAGCTCTGAGGTGGGTCGACTCAAATAGTCAGCAGGATTTCTACTAGTGCTAATATGATGATATGTGTATAAATCGTTGTGTAAGAGAACTGCAATTCTATATAATTTCGTTTGAAGGTTCTTAGCCCTCTTATGATACGTAAGAGCAGCGCAATCTTCAAAAATTTGAGTTCTTGTTGCCCATTTATAACCCTTTGGGAAGTGTTTTTAAACTTTGTACCAAGACATAAAGCTCCCTGTTGTGGTTTTCAAACCTAAAATTGGCACCACTCAAAACCTTAGATTATTTTCTCAATCTTCGAAATCCGTCAGTTCTCTCACATTGTTGCATTAAAATTGAAGCAATGTTTTTTCTTATGCGTCTGTGACGAGGTAGAATTCTTTGTCTTTATCCGGAAAACTTTAAAAGATACTATTAGGATTTGATGGTGCTTTCTTTAATTTCTCAAAATCTTCGCTTCGTTCTGGGCCGAAAATAAAAGGAATGTCTTTTCTAGTTAGCCGAATTAAAAGCTCGGTTAATTTTACGTAATATTGATAAAAAAAAACCTCGGTAATAGCCCGTTAAGCTTGGAAATGATTTAATTCCTGTGACGTCACTTGGTGTTTATAATTTTTCTTTATAGTTTCTAATTTTTGAGCGTGTGGTTTACTCCCTTCGTGGAAACTCGAAACCCTAACAAGTCATATTCCTCTAAAAAAATTGGGAATAGTCAAGATTAAGTCTGAGAATAAATTTCATAGTCTGTTGTGAGGTTAGTTCAATATGTTTCAAATGTTGTTCAAAGCTCCCAGAGGTTTGTATCGTCAACTCATCTGCATAACTTGCCAAAAATGAAGAAATTTTGGGTCCATAAACCTGATTTCAAGATTCCACAAATGGCGCGGGGTGAGAAAACTGATCATTGTGGTACACGTATAAACAAATAAAAAATTTACTTATTTGAAAAATGAAAATATTATTACTTTTCTTCCACTTAATTACAGCGACGAAACCCATTTCTAATATCAATTGTTGAAATAAAATTGGTCTTGTAAGATGGTTAAGAAATGACGTCTGAAATTCTATGAATACCCCACAGTGAGTCTTTTATAGCTTTATATATTTTCCTTAATTCTATAAGAAATCAGCCATTGCTTTCATCCCACAAATTTTTGGTGGGATTTTCCCATCCTTTCCTGGTTTCCCTAGGTAAAAATCGGAACCGTTTAATCGGAACGTCTCATTTCAATTATTCCTACTCTAACCATTTTTTTATGTGTATTTGTAGACATTCCGTCATTAAAAATAGTAAACGGAATTGTTCAACACATTTAATAGGTATGTCTGGATCAATTTGAATTTTATATCTGGGAAAGTAATTTTGTCCTACATCATAAGGTCTCTTTGAAAAAACTTGTCTCAGTTTTAACAAGAGTGTCTCTACTATTTGTTTTCTTTCTGAGCTTATAGGGCCTGTTTTAATCCTCTTCAAAAATTTGAGATCCTTCCATATTATTCTATGATTCTCTATAGAAAAGGCTTTCTCAGTATTTTCTATTAATCCTACTGCTAAAAAGGTCGTATCCGTTTGATAATCATTGTCTATTACCTCATATTAACCAACTGTTGTTTCCTGTAGTAAGTTAAGAGGTTCATCAATAGTATTAAAATAAACAATTTTTAATGAAATATTATAGGTTTCACATAGTGACGAGGATATGTGAAAAAGGATCTCAATATTTCGGGTAAACAATATAGTGTCCCCATGAGCTACAAAGTTCTCTAATAGATTTCACAACCTGGTCTTAATGATTTTAAAACAGTTGGCCTGAATACAAGTTTGTTTTGCTATATATGCCATGCCCTTTCCTGAAACTTCTTCAGCGAAAAACACAAGGAAATTGATTTCCAGCCTACTTTTGTTTCATAAAGAATTTAGTTTTTATATTGTAATTTAATGTACAATCTAGTTTTCTTAGAATATCATATCCCATGATTACATCAAATTTCAACTCTGGGACAACTAAAAATATCCAAAAATAATTTTTCAATTCGATTTGTCTCATCTGCAATGCAGAATGCTACATTAATATCCCCTATAAGTGGTAATTTTTTCCAGTTAAAGATTCCACGGTCTGGATGGATGGTTTAAGGCGTCTTCTAACAATTTCTAGATATTTTAGAAAAATTTCCTCTTTTATTAAGCTCCTTTGACATCAACTATCCAAAAAATATTTTACAAAATAGTGGTCTGTCATTTTAGCAGTCCACAAAAATAGAAAAGAACTCGGTTCAGACTTATTTTCATGTGACGCAACAAAACAGGGACCTACCTCCTCTAAGTTCTGACTGATTAGTTTTTTTCAATATGATTTGGGGCTATACATTTGTGTGCACTATGCCCTAACTCTTGGCATCTTATACACGCTGACCTTTTCCAGCAATCTCTTCGAGAATGCCCGTATATCCCACAATTTTTACAATTTGGGGGTTGTCGGGAATGTACTTTAAAGTCTCCGGGCTTCCTGCAATTAAAAATTTTCTTTTTGCTGTAATTATAGTTTCCCTTGTTTTTAAATTCTACTTTGGAGTTATCTCCTTGTTCTCCAGGGGATGTCTTGTCTCTTGAGTCTACCACTGCTGCACCCAAAGACATGTCTGAAAGTTTCCTATGCATTAAATCAATCGATTAAATTATCTTTTCCTATGCTAATAATTCATCCTGGTCTGTGAGGCCCTAATTTGTTCTAGCGCTGTTCTTCCAATGGAAGGGAGCATACAACTTCTAAAAATACTCATAGTTATGTCATCTTCCCTTATACCAGGAGAACCTTTTTGCATAGTATTTTGCCTTTCCCCTAATTTAGGAGTAAAATGTGTGTACCAACTTAGATGGCCTTTCTTTCACGGATAAGAGTTCTTGTAGTTTTTGTCAACTAGTTTTTCATGTAAAAAGTCTTCTTTTACAAGTCTTTCTAAGTGATCGAAATCTCTGATTTAAAAATTGTCTAAATTTGTTGCAAATCTTTGAATTTCTCCCGTCTTTTGCAAATAGCTTGATTAATCATAACAATATAATTTTTTATAAACTCCTTTGTATTCATTTAAGGGTTATAATCCATGAGAGGATCTCATTTAGTTATGTTAATAACGAGACGGGAGGTGCCGGTTCTACAAATAAATTTTGAAGTCTGCTTGTGATAGGGCTGTCTCTATATTGCTCTTCTAGAGCGTTTATTCTAGACTGTGCCCTCTCCTCTGCTCTTATTTTCTCTTCTTGAGCTTTTTGTAGCGCAAATTCTAACTTTTTAATTTTATTTTTATTTGTACTCTAGATTGTTCTATCTTTATAAACGCTTAGTATAGGAAACGTTTGAACCCTTAAATTGTTTTAAGTCACAAAAATGAGTTCGTTTATAAATTGTGTGAGAATTAGATTAATATTTCGATTGAAATCAACCCTCAAGCCTAGTATTATGATCGAACACTTTTAAAGATGATTAACCTATGGGACCATTATGAAAAAAGATTTAAGCAAGCTACAGACGGTGCGGATGGAACATATAACCAACAGAAATAGAATAAAGAAATAGTACTAAGAAGGTAAAAGCTGTAAAATTACCACTCAAGTCAACCTATTTAAATATGTTACTCAGATGAACACTTTTTCAGACTTTTCTTACACTGCTATACCTGACGACAACCATCGGACAAACTGAACACACACCTTCTTTAGAGGAATAGAGGACTAAATTTGACCAAAATTGAAAATTTCTATTAATCCTTCCCCCCTCCCCCCTCCTGAAACGAAAGTTGCACCAAAAATGAGTACCGCTGGCACCAGTTGCAAGATTGCCCTACTTTTAGGACCAGAAGTTTAGTCTGATTGTTGCTCTAAGCAGGCCTTGGTAACCTATTCCTCTAAACGTTCCTTCTGAATGTTTAAATTTGTAAATATATGTCTTTCTTCCCAGAGGTCTTAAAGTAACAATCAGTCAATTTGTAGCGTGATAAACTGAGGCAATTTAGTTTGAAATCGGTACAAAAATCTGGTGACAGATAACATTTATTATTAAAGTATATAAAAAGTAGAAAACGGGCCCAGGGAGTTCTAATTTCTGTGTTTAAGATATTTTATAAATACTACACTTAAGTTCCAAGAGACACTAGGCTGGAAAAAGGGGGAGCCCAAAGCTCTCCTAGAGTTTACTACTTGCTTAGGGTTTCCCTCTCCTAATCTTTTGATTGTCATAGCTTATTCTAAAAGTTTGTGTTTCTAGGAAGAAATTAATTTTAAATTATTTTAACCTTCAAAAATACTGTCTTTTGTTTAGACGGCTCAAGCCTTAAATAAGTAAAATATACAAACGGGACTGTGAAGCCAGTCACCAAAATAGAATAAAAATTTAACAAGAATCCTAAGTTATTTACGCGGTTATTCTGTGCCTCTAATCAATTTTAATCAGATTACGTATACTTTAATTGATCATATATGATCTCTGGATTACCTCAAACTATCAGTCAGGTTCAAACCCTGTATAAGTCAATTGGCAATTCTCAAAGAGGAATTTTCGCCCTAACTAAAGTGTTGGTCAAAGTGGCTCAAAAGATTTTATTTTTAACTTAATTTAAATAGAATCTTTTGGTTAGACCAAGCAACAGAAATGTTCCAGCAGTTCACAGCTTTATCTAACCATTATATTCAAAGGAAACTTAGACAGAATAGTGGTAGCCTTTATCCTTATTAAAAAGAAGAAAACTTACTCAGTTTCTAGCTCCAGAAGTTAGGAATACCCTTCATTTCTTTTAAAGTCTCTATTTTTTCGTTTTAGCCTTTTTTTTCGTTCTTAACTCTCATTCACTAGAGACTAGATTTTAAACAGGCCCTTCTTTAATTTTTTTGGCCAGTAATAGCTGTTCGTTAAAAATAGTCGTTACTTCTTCTTTAAAATGTAAAAAAAAACATGTTTTGATGTAATTGTATATAATAATATTCTGGTCATGTGATGCTTTTGAACGGTCAATGAATCTAATCTTGAAACAAAGGTAGTTACTTTGATTTTTATGGTGACGTAAATTATTGTGCCAGAAGGGAAAATTAATTTATGTGACTTAGTGAGTTGTACTTTGTTGAACCAAAAATAATTAGTTCCTTGTTAAACTAAGATTACATGATTTTGGGTTTTGCTATTTGAAAAGATTTAGTTAAAATAAGGCCTTCTCACGCTTCAAATTATCAGGCACTGGAAAATATTAGCAATGCCAAAGATCACATTGACAGTTTTGTTTATATTTTGTATATAAATTTCTTTGAGTGGATATAACTTTAATAATAGTTTTAGTAATTTAAAAATTTTTGTTTATCATAATGAAATTTGTTTATCAAAATAAATTATCATAATAAATTTGTTTATCATTAAGAAATTATGAATATAAGAAAACAAAATATAGGAATGAAAATCTATTGAAAAAGTTTTTCGATTAAAAATAGGCAGTACCAGCCACTCTGTCTATATTTTAGAAAGAAAAACAACAACAAAAAATTAAATGACCATGGGTTGTTTATTATTTATTATCTAAGAGTTTTGATAAGTTTTTTTTTATGAAAGTAATAAAAGTGAAAATATTTCAAACATATTGTGTTTTCAGTAAAGTTCAAATTGTGTTCTGGTCTTGAGAAGGCATGGGGGCTATCAGCGCTACTTATGTTAATTTTTGATCGTTTTGATTTTGACTTAGCTATTTATCGTAATTTCTGTTCGTTTTGCGTTGAATTTATTTATTAATAGTGATTTGTAGTAGTCTTACGCTAGGAAGAATATTTGACTTTAATTTTCCTCATTTTTGGCTTAATGGAGCTTTTTACTCTTCTTTGAAAAACTTGTTTTGAAGAAAAAGTTTTTAAAATTGATTTCTGTTCGGTTTTTCATTGTTATAGTCTCTTTCATGTAAAAAACTATAATTTTTTTCTTTTCAGTTTTTTTTCTATAAGAATTTATAAAACGGGCTGCTATTTGTATGTTGAAGAAACTTTTCAACAATTTTGAATCCTGACACATACAGTACTTTTTAATTGAATTTTATGATTTCTGAAGTAGACCTGAAAAATTAAACTTAACATTTCTCCCAAAAGATTCTATCTATGCTCTTTGATAACCTGCATTCTTTATTTTAATTTAAACTGTAGGAGCGGAAGTAGTAACAGCAGTATCCCAATAAGTTAAAAACTTATAACCCCCAGTCGTTCTCAATATATTTGGTGAGGTTTCTTATAGGCAACCATGAACACAACGTAGTTGATTTATTTCAAAGTAACATTTAGGTTCAAAGCATATTGGGCCAATTGCATAACTGTTTAAGGGGAGGGGGTTAATATGACTAATATCTCTAAATACATAGTTGTCGGACCGTTCTTTTATGCCGAACAAAAAATCTGTCTCAAAATTTTGTATGGGTGCGCTTAGAAAATGAAGGGGCCTACGAGAAGGACTGATTGCCTCCAAATATCTTGTTACTCTTAAAAAGGGCACCAGGACCTTTAATATTTGATTGAATAAGCTCCTTCAAAAGTTTCAATGATATTTATAGCTACTATAAAGCGGCACTGCCCATGATATTGCTTATATGTCCTTTTGAAAATCTGCATGCCTACAGTTTTATCCTTTAATTGAAACTCCTAAACGTTTCCTAAAAGTTTCATCTTAATACTTTTAGGGTCATTAGTCACATTAACTGTAGTGGTACTATTTAAAGGACACATATTTAGTTGAACTTCCGCCTGAATATTCCTTAAAAACTTCACCTTAATACCCTTAGCATGCGCAGTAGTAATATTTGTAGGAATATTAGCAGCAAAATTGGCATAGCACCTTTGGTTTCTTCAAGATCCTATCTATTATATGCTGAAAATTTCAGCTTAGTATATACTATCAACAATTTTTGAAGCATTTATGATGCGTCCGCTTGACAACCTCAACCTATGTGGGCATTTTGTGTTTTGATTTAGTTCCACACTTCTTTATATCTCAAATTTAACGCCTTAATACCCTTAGTTTCAATAGAAGTTGTAGTAGTAGCCTTAAAATTAATTGTAGCAGCCTAAGCTTTAGAGAGTAGCAGTTAGTAAGTAGTAATAATAGTAACACTAGCAGTAGTAGGAGTAGAAACAGAAGCATTAAGATAAAATTTTATCTTTTGGTTAGTTCAACATCTCTCACAAATAGCCCTGTTAGTTTCAACTTAAGACACCTAACTGTTCCTAAGATATTGCTGTTACACCCTTTTGACAACCTGCATAGAGAGGGTGCTCTCAGATTCAGTTATCTTCCCCTTCAAAATTTCTTGAAAATTTCACCTTCATGCCCTTCTCTTAGACATTGATGTAATAGCAGTCACAGTATTAGTATTGATAATACTAGTAATACTATTGAATAGGGGTAGCACTACTTGAAGCAATAGTATTAGCCTATTACCTTTTGGTCATTTGAACATCCCTCTCATCAAATTCTTGAAACTTCAACTTAATAAAATTAGCCATTGCTATGACATTGCCGTTATGTCCTTTCGATAACCTGTATGTTTATATACTTCTTGAAATTTTCATCTCATTGGTCTTAGCCCTGCACATGGTTGCAATAGAAGCAGCAGTAGTAATAAATTTAGCAGCAACAGTAATAATGGCAGTGGTGTGCACATATTGCCTTTTAGTGGCGTGATCTTCCCCTTTAAGTATTCTCTGAAAGTTTCAACTTAATACCTAAATCAACTCTTGAAACAAGCTATTTTGACGTTGTGCATACTCATGGCGTCTTTTGATTTATTTCAAAGCTCCCCTGAATAATTTTAATGTAGTAGTGTGGTAGTAGTGGTGGTGGTAGTTGGAGTAGTATTAATAGCATGAAAATATTACCTTTTTGCTCATCTCCCTTATAATTTCTGAATTTTAAAAATTAATATTCTCAGTTATTCCTTAGTTGTAAGCTTTTGATAATCCGTATACATATAATGTATTTTTTTTAGTTCACCATAACCCTCAACATTTTGTAAAATTCTCTAGTTAAAGTGTTTAAAATTTGATTGCTTATTTATTTAGTGGGTTATATTATATTTGTTATTATAGGCACTTGGGTCACAATGAATGCTTAATGCTTGACGTTTGATACTTATATTTTCTGAAGCTTGCTTGTTTAATGCTTACCCTTCTATGCTTGATAGAATACTCTACAAGGTGTCAGAAGTATAAGGAATACAGTATGGAACTTGGAACTTGCAGATCTATAGATTGGGATGGAACTAACTTGAAAGTTGTGTGGGCCCACTCCAAGCAACATGCTGAAACTCATGTTCACATTACCACTAAGTGGAATAGAGGATGGAGTGAAATGTACATAATTACTGATATGGGCTGGTGAGAAAGGCAGAGACATTTTCATCACGTGAACATTAACTGTAATAAAACAAACAATGTTAAAGCATATTTAAGGAAGTTTAATGAACATGTTTTTAATCAGCTTATTGAACCACTTGCAAATCCAATATTTGCCAGATATCTATTTCATAAACGTAACCAGAGACACAGCGAATCAATAGAACAATACTTTAATGAGTTGTGCAGTACAGCAAAGGAATGTGCATTTGAAACAACAAGTGATGAGATGATTAGAGATAGACTAGCTTTTGGAGTTAAGCAGGACTAAATTCGTGAACGATTAATCAGAGAAAGTGAAGGATTAAATTTTAACTCGTCAAATAGCTATAAGTGAAAGTACAGAAACAACCCAATCCCAATTAATGATCATGTCAAACCAGGAACTTGTAAAAGTGTATGTAAAGCAAGAGGTGGATGTTGTAGCAAGAAATGCTTTTCATCATAGGATGCTGTTGAATGTCCAAAGTGCTATAATTGTGGTGGAGTGTTAATTAGGTCATCAATTCAAGAAAATCAATGCCCTGCCAAAGGGAAAAGCTGAATGAGATGCAAGAAGCTAAACCATTTTGCTAAAATAAGCAGTAGTAGTCAACGGAATTCTCATAGTATAGAAACAGAATAAAATGTTGCTGATACACCATCACATCATTTCATTGAAAGCGTCCAGAGCAAGATGGAAAAGTGTAACAAACCTGTTGCCTAGATGTATCTAATATCTAAAAAACAAGGAATTAATTTGGAATTTAAAATTGTCACAGGTGCAGAAGCAAACATTACACTAACTCAGAACCTTAACAAGATGTTTCCAAGGCCAAAAGTAATGCTAACTGCAGATATACTCACAAGTTATATCCTACTGGCACAATTCACTTAGATGTTCAGCAGAAGGGCAGGTAACTACGATCACACGATTTCTACATAGTTAACTCAGGCAGGAAGCCCAGTGAGATACTTAGCAGAGAGACCAGTGTACTGTTGAATTTAATCAAGTTCATATACAACTTAGAACAGACAACAATACCACAGATGAAATTTCGGCAGAACACAAGGATATGTTTTGAAGGCATTGGAAAAATGCCTGGAAAAATGAAAGATTCATCTGAAGCCAGGAGCAATACCGTCAGCACAGTCACCTAGAAGAGTAACTCTAGCACTTCAAAGATAAACTTAACAAACGAATTGGCACGATTAATCTGCTGTGGAATATTTGAAAAGGTTACTGTTCCGCTCCTATAGACGACTTAGCATCCCCATCAGAACTTCTGATGAACAGACTACTCAAATTGGTAATGCCCTTAATAGAAACTAGCCTTATGCCCAAAGCTGTTCCTATAAAGGAGTTCAAGGTAGCCAGAAAAAAGCAGCAAGAAGCTAAGAAGGAGCCACATGGCAGGGATACACAGCAAATCAAGCCGTTAACACCAATTCAACCAGTATGGCTCAATAAAAATGGACAATCAAATTAAAGAAAGTACAAGGCCAAAGTGACCCGTTTATACTATGAGTTGAGCAACTGTTGAGTAACTCTAGATATAGAACATCGAGTGGTATACTGACGCAATAGGAAGTTTAGACGCTCCAGAAGGAATACCAAAGGGTGTACCTACCGGTAAAAATACATGCCATCATTGACGAGCCTGGATGTGGCAAAATTACTTGAAACTTAAATAGAGTTGTCAGAAAAGGCCAGCCCATTCAGTGACACCAATCAAAATCGTAGTCTGCTGGAAGATTTTTTCAAGACACCAAGAGGAAAAGAACAACCAAGTGATCAGGAAAATCTGAATTTACCATCTTGTTCTAAAGCCAAAACTACAGTACTCCGACCACATACATCCTTGAAGACAACTAGATCAGGGAGGATCTTAAAGGCACCGGCTTGATCTAATCTATAGCCTCGACCATCCCTTGAGATTATTCAAAGAACAAGAAAGTTAAGAGAAGGAAGATGTAAAGTTCTCTAGTTGAAGTGTTGAATATATGCTTCTTTATTTATTATGTGGCTTATATCATATTTATTTTGTAGGTTCTTGGGTAACAATAGATGATTAATGCTTGGTGCTTGATTGAAATCTTTCTGGATACTTGCTTGTTTAATGCTTATCCTTTAATCCTTGATAGAATACTCTAAACTGATGACTTTGGGGAGGATGACATCCTCTATACTAAAACTTTCAACAATGCTGAAAAAAAAGCTCCCTTAAAAATTCAACTGGATATGTTTTGGGGAATTGTCAGTTTGGGGGGGGGGGGCTGACGTTCGTCCATTCAAATTGACTATTAAAAATTGAATTTTAATTGTGTTTAAAATGTTTTAACTATTGTAACTCTACTAAATAAAAAAATCTGAAAACTCTAAAGAATAAACATTAGCATATGCATAATGAACTGACCATCCAAAACCATTTTTTTCAGTAAAGTGCAAATTATGTTCTCGTCTTGAGAAGGTATGGGGGTTGTCAAAGACATAATTTTCAGACCTTTCAAAACAACATTGTGAAAAAAATTGTTGTCTCAAAATTTGGATTTGTAGCGTCTTGGGAATTAATTGATGTGGGGTTGGGGCTTGTTGCCTTCCAGTAATTTTTGACCTATAAAAAGGGCATAAACCCTTTGAATTTTCAATCGATTGAGCCTTTTAGAAGTTTCTGCGACAGGAAATGGCCATATCAAAGTTTCTATCAGATGCATTACGAGAAAATCTGGAGTGTGGAAGGGGGGTATCTACCTTCCCATCACTGAATCTTAAAAAGGCTACTAGAACTTCTGACTACTGCAATTAGCCTCCTACGAGGTTTGTACGATCCCTTCTTCTCTATATACCTCATAAGCCCTCAGGGCATAGCATATAACCCTTATCAAGACGGCTGTGGAGGGAGGGGCAGTTGTCATATTCAAAGACATAATTTCCAGACCTTTAAAGTACATTGAACAAAATGGCTATCTCAAAATTTTGATTGGATATATTTGGGGAAATGATGGAATTTGGAGCAGGAGTTAGTTGCCCTCCAATTTCCCTTTCAATTTCAATCGATTGAGCTCTTTTCAAAGTTTCTACGACAACAAATAGCCATCTCAAAATTTCTAGCAGAAGCATTTTGGGAAAATACGAGGTGTGTTTGTGTGTGTGTGTGGGGGGGGGGGGGGTACCCACCCTCCCTTCACTGTGTATATAAAATTGGGCACTATCAAAAGGGGTATAGATTAGCAATCCAATAAGCACCCTCTGAAGTTTATACGATCCCCCATTCTATATAAAGCTTTTATGCCCCCAGGGCATAACTTACAACCCTTGAGGGCTGTACGGGAAGTGTTATCCCCAAATGCATAATTTCCAGACCTTATAACTACGTTGAGCAAAATTGCTGTCTCAAAATTTTGACTGGATGTGTTTAGGGAAATGGTGGGAGTGGAAAGGGGGTTAGTTGCCCTCTGATTACTTTTGACTATTAATCACTTTTGACTATGGAGCAAACTAAGGAAGTTCTAATAAACTTTATTACAGAGCTACAAAAGACCTCTAAAGTTTTTGTTACTACTATACAAAAATGATACTTTATTTTGTATTTTCAGGTAAACACTAGTTCTTCAAAATTCTCGACATATCGAAAAATATTTTGATTAAGTTTACTTGAGCTAGTTTTATAGATGTATGTTACATATGCTACGAAGAAACAGTCTCAACTTTGCTCTTTACTTTTATCAGAAAAACTTTTTTTTTCATTACTATCAGATAAAGTTCATGTGACTATTTCTTTTTGTATTTTACTGTAATTATAGTTAAAAGCTGATAGAGGGGATTTGACCACCCGATTTTATCTGTGCAAGTCTTTAATAAAAAAAATCTATGAATATTTAAAAAGATTCACTCATGCTTCTGTGTGAAGTGCAATGCCCTAATGGTTTCTTCTCATCAGAAATGTATGTAAATACTAAGTAAAGCTTTTCCTGTAATTACAGTTGGAAGTTGAAAGAGCCATACATATATGCATGGTGAGTGTGAAACAAGAATATGGAGGACAAGGGATTGCAAAACGGCTTTTGGAACATACTGAGACCCTTGCAGCAGACAAAGGAATTATTACTTTTTTTGCAGAAGCAACTGGAAATTACTCCGCTGCAGCTTTTATAAAGAAAGGCTTCACAATTTTTAAAGAAGTACCGTATAAGGAGTATGAATTCAATGGAGAGAAACCTTTTAGAGATATGAAAAAACACAATTCACTGAGACTAGTTACTAAGAAACTCAAAATTTGATTTATTTTTTATAGTTACTTTTGTTTAAAAAAAGTAAAAGCATAATAGAGAGTTACGAAACTTTAGAAATTAGATAGAAAAACAAGTTTTCTCAACTGAAAATAAGAAGCAACATTAATACTTACGAAACACAGAAATTATTCCGTATATGAGGAGTGCTATCCTTTTCTTTATAGCATTCTCTTCACGCTAAAACTTTTAAGAACTCTATAGAACATGCTCTGATTCTAATTACGTGGCCATTGTGCTTCAGGAATCCTTCTTAAAGAATTGAGACAAGAGGTAAATCTTTAGCATATTGAGTGGATTATTAAGGAGGGTGGGCCATTAATATGTAAATTAACTTCTGTTCGTTTTAAGTTTTAGTGTTACTCCTTACTGTCAGTAGAAACAAAATACTCATAAAAATTTAATTTCTGATCATTTGTCAAATAATCCCGGAAAATTCATCCCCGTCGTGGACTATCCCCCCAAACAAAAATCTTCCATAGAAGTTTCCACTCACGTAAAACTATTCCCCAGAAATTGTACTCAGATAATTCCATCTTTACAGCCAATTCCCTCCAGAAATTATCTTGCTTACGATTCTGCTTGAAAAAAAAAACCCAACTATCATTTGAAAAGAAACGTGTTTTTCAATTAACTGTTAATCTTTTTCCCGATTATGATGGAACAAATCTCTATGTAAAATATTTGTTAGAAATATTCCTCCTACAAATCAAAGTTTCTCCCGCAGAAAATATTCCCATGAACAGTTTCTACGATGATATATCTCTTCCACGTAAAAATCCTCTTCTGACAATTTTTCCTGGAAAATTTCCACAGATCGTCTCCATATGTGAAATGGGGTTACCAACAAGAAACTATGACAAATTAAACGAATTACGTGTATAAATTCTGGAAAATTATGCTGCGTAACATTATCCCCTGGAAAGGCCCCTCCCCTCAGAAACTTATATCCTAATTAAAAATTCTCCCGTAGAAAGTCCATTCCCCCCCCCCGAAATACCACCCCTCCCCTGAAAAACGTTGATATGCTTCCTAATGACAAATACTATTTGCAAACAATGAGTCAATTTTATAACTTGCAGTCTTTTCTCCGGGGATTCTAAGGTTTGGTGTCATCTCTAAGCACATAATTAATAGACATTTTTATTATACTGAACAAAGTAGCTGTCTCAAAATGTAGCTTAGACAACTTTGGAGAAAACCTTGCGGGATAGCTTTTAATAAGTTATTGTGTTCGGGCCCTAAGAAATTCCACGAAAGTGTCCAAGATCCCGTGGGAAAGGTCTCTTCAAATTTTTTCTTACTGGACAGTAATGATGACCCAATGAGTGCGGATGTCATATATGATCATTTTGCTCCAATTTTTTAAAATTCACCCACCACTCCAGCATATGCCGGCCAACAGTACAGTGAGTGACATTCCTGTGATTGAATTTCATCAGATTCAACTTAAACTTTAGTTTCTTGACACAAATAAGTCAGTTTACCTAGGTGATATCCCTACCAAATTGAATGTGGAATGTGCTCAGTATTTAAGTGTACCTCTAACTGCTATTTTTAAACCAATGTTTAGTAGATGGTATTTTCCAGTGTGTTTTAAATGAGCTATTATATCTCCTATATCGAAAAGTAGGAACCGAAAAGTTCTCTCTGACTGAAGACCAATATCTAAAGCCTCTATTTTCTCTAAAATATTTGAAAGTTTTATTTACCATTTCCCTTTTGGCGATATTCATGATAAAATCAACCCAAATCAGTTTGGCTTTAGGCCGAATCATAGAACCACGCTTTGCTAAATTTATATACTTGACACTATTTTCAAACATCTTGAGTTGAATAGTTCCTACGTTGATTCTGTTTTTGCTGATATTAGTAAAGTCTTCGACAATTTAAAACATCAGACAGTTATAGATAATGCAAAGGCTTTAGGTTCAAGAGATTTTGTTTTACGTATATTAGCTAGTTTTTTTTCTAGCCGTGAGCAATGTGTAGTCCTCCCTAACAGCGATTCATAAAGTTTTCCCACGACTTCGAATGGAGCACCTCAAGGGACTAAGCTAGGTCTTTTAACATTTTTAATAGATTTAATAATGTTTTCCCAAGTTGTGACAACTCTTTTAAATTTGCGGATGATTTGACATTGCTGAACCTTTGTCAAACATCTAATACTTTGAATGTTACACTCGATTCACTAATTAACGATTTAAAGGATAATCTTGTCAATATTAAACTCAGCTTAAGCATACACAAAAGCAGTTTCATGTTATTATTATTTTTTTTTAATATACCCCTATCAGTAATTACCTTTGCATACCAAGTTTAAATGTGGTTAAACTGCTTGGTTTGCAGTTGGACAACGACCTTCAATGGAATTCCCACATTTCCCACTTATTTAAGTCAGGTAGTTTCTTCCTTAAGTCTTTCTCTCTTCTCAAGTGGTTCTCCGTATCAATCCAAAAACTTAAAATAATTGATTGTTTTTATATAAGACCCTGTCTGGAATATGCTGTCCCTGTCTTGCACCCTGGGTTGACCAGAGACCTATGTTCTAAAATTGCAAGTATTAAAAAAGAGCAATAAAAATTATTCTTGGGACGGCCTATACTACAGACGATGAAGGTTTGGCTAGACTTGAACATATTACATTGGAATTATGACATCACATCCTTACCTTGAACTATGGTCACAAGTGCCTTAGTTCTGACTATCATCGACGTTTTCTCCCTCCCTTTAAAGAAAATCCCCCAACCCTTTCTGATACAAGACTCGATGCTCGAAAAACTCCTAATACCCAACTGGACCTTTATCCCCAAATGTTGACCATGAGGTACTATTTTGTTTCCATTTTAATAATTCCTATAACTTTTGTTTAATGTTTATTCCCTAACCTCTGTTTTGTTATTGCTTGAATTTTTGTTTTATGACTATCCCCTAAAATCTGTTTTACTATTGTAATTCTGACGTGCTTATGCTGGCTTTTTTGCTATTTTAGCCAATAAATCATATTCCATTCTATTCTAACTAATTTTGTCTCCGAGACCAGTTATAACATCTCACGGGAAGAAAAGATACAATGAGGTCACAATTTATTCTTCATTAATTCTTAATTTTCTCATACGTTTTGATTGATTAAGTTAGACAAAATAAATTAAAGATATTCAAAATCACCATTAAAAGATACATCATTTTCAAACATTAGAAATTATTTTTGATTTTTTTTTGAAAATATCGGCAACATACTTTGTCTATTATAACGATCACTCACAAGTTCTTGATCTGAGTAAAAATCCATTTCTATGTCTACAATCAGAGATAGTTGGCTTAGTCTCTGAGAGAAACTACTATAGAGGCATATTTTAATTAATTATTTAATGTATAGAGTTTGTTAAGTAATCCTCTTTGGCTTCATCTTATGATGCTTGTCAATTATAGCGACCACACTCAAGTTCTTAATCTGAGTAAAACCAATTTCTATGTCAGCATTAATTAGCTTAGTCTCTGTAACACAAAAAACTATGCAGATATATTTTAATTAATAATCTAATGTATAGAGTTGGTTAAGTGATCCATTTTTTCTCATCTTTTGGTACTTGTCTAATATAGCAACCCGGGTCAAGTTCTTGATCTGAGTAAAACCAATATAATCTGAATAAAACCGATTTCTGTGTCTGCATTCAGAGGTAATTAGCTTAGTCTCTGTAAGATAGACTACTATGCAGACATTTTTTTTACTATGCAGACATATATTTTCGAAACAAATTTTGGCTATATATTGGCACATAAGAGGATGGAGGTAAAGTATAGCATATATTAAATACGTAACATAGCCTAGGCACCTTTTCCACCTAAACCCCAAAAATTAAAGTTTTAAATTTTAGATGTTATAACGGATTTTGTCGATGTGCCAATGTTATGACTGCCTATGTTCTGACGGGTAGCGATTGTGACTGTCAATGAACGCTGACATGTCGATGTTATGACTGTCGATGTCTTGACGGTTAGTGGTTCTGACGGATATTTTATCGACATTATGACAGATTATTTCGAAGTCCTAACGGTAGTGGTCCTAACGTGTCGATGTCCTGACACCTTCCCTTTGTTTCCTAGACCACTCGTATAGATAAAAAAATGAACTTTTCTTTGAAATATATGAACAGGCTAACAGCCATAGCCATCCGTTGAATACACAAATATAATAGATATAAATTGTCCTTATTAGCACTGGTGTCAAAAACAGTATACCAGTTATGCTAAGAATTGAAAAACTGAGTTTTTATTTAATGTTCTGTCGAAAAAACTGAAAAAAAACAGCCAATAAAAATAAATAGAACCGACTGACGGAGATACTAGTGACTCAGAGGAATTTTACTCACAGTTACAGGAGCAAATTGACAAGGCCCCAGGTAGAAATATGATATTATTACTGGGAGATTTTAACGCCTAGGTTGATAGAAATAGGGATAGCTGGTATCCCAGCTTAGGTAAATTTGGTGTAGGAAAAGAAAAGAGTAATGGATACAGACTTTTGCAATTTTTAAGGTATAATAATCTAGTCATAACCAATACGGTGTCTGGTCATAGAATGGCTCATAAGCTAACAGGATATTCACGTGATGGTAAGACAGCAAACCTTATTGATTATGTTATAGTAAACCGAAAACTGACAGGATCAATACAAGATACTAGGGTATATAGGAGTGTTGTTATTGATTTTAAAAGTAAAGATCACCATCTAGTAGTGTCAAGGGTTAATTTAAAGCTGAAATATCGGAAGGGTAATTACCTCCCAGGAAGTTATGATGTTAGTAGACTCCAGGATGAGAATTTGAGAGAAACTTTCCAGGACCAGTTGAATACTAAACTAAGAAAGTTTAAAATTTGATAATGTGGAAGATGTTTTGAATAATTTTAGAAAAAATTTGTGAAGTTGCTGAAGGTGTATTAGAGAAAAATCTTTATGTTTAATAGAAAGGAGAAAGGACTTGTACAAGTATTATCTGAGTGATAGATCGCATGAAAACAAAAGAAATGTAAAGAAAGTGGAAAAAGCATTGAACTATGAATTAGGGAGGCGTGAAGTGGAGGCCATGGATAAAATTGCCGAGGATCTGGAAGATGCAGCTATACGGCATAATAGATAAATATTTTACTGGCACGTTAACAAATTGAGAGGTAGTAGTCAATCCGGACTTGTCCCAGTTAAAGATAGGAATGGGGTGGTAATTAGCGATAAGGAAAAAACTAAAGCGAGATGGGCAGAGCATTTTAAGAACATGCTTAACCAAGATAGTGTTGCAGGAAAAAATATAGAGGAAAATGAAAAAGTATGTGATACTTTGGATGTGAAGGAAGATTTTTTTTGTGAGGAGGAATTAGCAACATTAATAAAAGGATTAAAGAATAATAAGACTTCAGGTGCTGATCGGGTGGTAAATGAGTTTCTTAAATATGGTGGCTCTGAGATTAGAAATAAGTTATTGAAGATTAAGAATATGATTTTTGAATGACAAGGTAAACCACGGCAAAACACAACTGAAATATTCCAACTCTTTCATTTCAATGAAAGGAATTCAAAATGAACTTTGAAAAATCAAGAAAATGTAACTGTGACAATGTAAACCACGACAAAACACCACTGAAATATTCCAACTCTTACATTTCAACGAAAGAAATGCAAAATGAACTTTGAAAAATCAAGAGAATGTAACTGTGACAAGGTAAACCACGACGAAACACTAATGAAATATTCCAACTCTTGCATTTCAACGAAACATCAAGAGAATGTAACTGTGAAACGGTAAACCACGACAAAACATTACTGAAATATTCCAACTCTTGCATTTCAACAAAATAAATTCAAAATAAACTTTGGAAAATCAAGAGAATATAACTGTTACACGGTGAACCATGACAAAACACTACTGAAATATTCCAAATCTTGCATTTCAACGAAAGAAATTCAAAATTAACTTAGAAAAATGAAGAGAATGTAACTGTGACAAGGTAAACCACGACAAAACACTACTGAAATATTCCAACTCTTGCATTTCAACGAAAAGAATCCAAAATGAACTTTGAAAAATCAAGAGAATGTAACTGTGATAAGGTAAACCACGACAAAACACTACTGAAATATTCAAATTCTTGCATTTCAATGAAAGAAATCCAAAATGAACTTTGAACCATCAAGAGAATGTAACTTTGACAAGGTAAACCACGACAAAAGATTACTGAAATATTCTAACTCTTGCATTTCAATGAATGAAATCCAAAATCAACTTTGAAAAATCAAGAGAATGTAACTGTGATTAGGTAAACCACGACAAAACACTGCTGAAATATTCCAACTCTTGCATTTCGATTAAAGAAAACCAAAATGAACTTTGAAAAATCAAGAGAATGTAAGTGTGACAAGGTAAACCACGACTAAACACTACTGAAATATTACAACTCTTGTATTTCAATGAAAGAAATTCAAAATGAACTTTGAAAAATACAGAGAATGTAATTGTGACAAGGTAAACCACGAAAAAACACTACTGAATTATTCCAACTCCTGCATTTTAATGAAAGAAATCCAAAATGAACTTTGAAAAATCAAGAGAATGTAAGTGTGACAAGGTAAACTACGACAAAACACTGCTGAAATACTCCAACTCTTGCACTTCATTGAAAGAGATCCAAAATGAACTTTGAAAAATCAAGATAATGTGACTGTGACAAGGTAAACCACAACAAAACACTAATGGTGGGATGGGGAGCCAAAGTTTGGGGGGATGGGGCCCTTCTGTGTCTCAAATATGCAAATAAAAAAGTATTAAGAAAATAAGGGGCAAAAAAGTTGGGGGGGGGTCCTTTGGGGCTCTGGGGTTGCCGGGGGGCTCTTTGGGGGCCCGGGAAGCCTTTAGGGGCCTGGGAGGCATTTGGGGCCAGTGGGGTCTCTGTAGCCCAGTGGGCCCTTCGGCGTTGGGTTAGAGAGGCCCTTCGGGGTTGGGGTAGGGGGCCCTTTTGGGTTGGGGTAGGGGACCTCACAACATTGTTCAGACGGAACTTGTGTATTATAACGATCACAGAGTTTCACCCTCAAATCATCTTCTAAATTATCTTCTAAAATCATCTTCAAAAATGTCTCAAACGGTTTCACTTAAATCATCTTCTAAAATGTCTCAAAACGGTTTCGCCCAAATAATCCCTAAACGTAATTTCTGCGGGTTCCTTTTGTTTTGGCATCCCTGCGCTGTCACATTTGAAATTCCTAGGAAATCATTTACCGCGTTAATCTCTTCATCTCATAGGTGTTCCTAGCTACACAATTATGGTTTCGATAGAATATTAATTTATCTCTGTGACCTAAAGATTAGAGAAGCCCCATTTAAAAAAGAATTTTTCTATCTCTTAAGACTCCCCCATAATTCCAAGATAACAAGTGATGTCATTTCTAATTTCTGACACTAAAAATCAAAGAAGCCATATTTAAAAATATAATTTCTATCTCTTTAGACTCCCGCATAATTCCTAGTAAACAAGTGATGTCATTTTTAATTCTCCTTCCGTTAGAATCAATAATTCCCCTTAGAAACAACAAAAAAATTCCCCTCGAGTCGATCAATACATTCCCTCGATTATGCAAATCAATTTCTCGGAAATTCTCTCCCCTTCGTGGATCGATAATCCTTGAATAAATTATAGCCCATCAGAGTTAGACTAAATTGTAGATGGCAGCACGGTGTTCTCGTGGGACCTCCTGATAGGTTACAACTGACTGCAGCTATAGAAAAGACAGAGACTATAGCAAAGCTAAAACCTTTTGCTATCCTAGAAAGTAGCTTGGCTACGTGAATCAAACGTGAATCAAACAATAATGCCCTAGGAAGGTCTCTTGATGCATCTGCCACCACCCCTTTATTCTTCAAAAAGCCGCGACTTTTGATGACCTTGAATAATTTTTGTCTTTCAAAAGTTCTATCTTAAATTTACAGTTGAACTGAGGCACAAGGAAAATATTTTTGCCTTGTACATTTGCTCAGTCTGTATTTACAAAGATTCAAGGATTTATAAATTGTTTCTTCAATTCGGAAGAAAAAACCTTGACATGGGTTAACTTTTTGCTGAGCTCATTAGAATCGTATTAATGAAGACTAGAGCTAAACAAAAAAAAAGTGCAAAAGCTCAAAATTAAGGTGATCATTATTTTTTGAAAACTTAGTATAGCATTCACCATACTTCTATACAATTTTATAAGCCATAGAAATATGGATTTAATAGGGACAGAAGTATGAAAACGCCCTGTCAGAGTTTTATTTTGACCCTGAACTTATGTTATACGTTTCACTTAATTTAGTCAAGCAGTTTTTAAGAACAATACAAACCCCCCATCTATAAGTGTACTGAAATAAGATGAATCCCTTATTCATAAAGTCTCAGATTTTAATAATAAAAAATAGTTTTCTAAAATAATCAAACCCAACAAAACAGTGGAAAACCATTTTTTTATGGTACTGAAGATTATCGTCTGATATATCGTATTTCGTATGAAAGTATATCAATTCATTGGCTCAGGTCAAAATAATTATTCAAACATGTTAAACGTGGCAAAATTCACTTTTTTTCTTATTTGCATCATTTTATATCTGTGAGGAGGCCATTGTGTTTCTTCACAGAAAATTAAACTTATTTTAAAGTAAGATGCCAAGGCAAATAAGTCTATTGGAATCAAACTTTAGAACCGAAGAAAAAGTTACTTAATCATCTACAACGAACAATGTCTTTTAAGCTCCTTCCCCCACCCAAAAAAACATTGTCCTGAATTTTAATTGAATATCTGCTCGCGTAACGTCTCAAACAAGAAGGTAGCAGAAAAAATTTCAAACATAACAGACATTCATAGCTTGCTGTTTGGGAATTTTTCAAACCCCCAGAGCAATAGGTTCTCGTCGTGATATGTTAATTATTTGTCGTTGGATGTGTGTGAATGTGGGGTGATAAGGAATGGTTAAACTTGTGGGGTTTCAGATGTGTTTACAGAATCTTGTATGGAGAATAGAGGACTTTTCGTTGCTGTTTGTATATACTCATACTATGATGAAAAGCTTACGGTGGTACTTGTATGATATAGCCCCTACAGCTCAAACTTCTCATTCATTGATGAATTAAGAAAGTGTATTTTTTATTAGTTTCTTTCAGCTTAGCGTGAGACCATGAAAAAGAGAAGTAACAGAATAGATAGAAAATATTATAAATTATATCTTACAGAGTCAAAATATATTCAAAATTACAAGCAAATAAATAACACTTAGTTCAATTATGAGATTTTTATCCTGAGCTGGGCTGGAGGGCTGGGGGAAGTCAAGAGTGGATAAAAACTGCAGCACTAATGCTGAATCTGGCAGGAAAATGGCAAGTGTCTATGACATTGACCTTCACTTACCCCAAAGCTTGTTCACGGTATAGTACTGGCATTTGCAGCAGCTCACTACTGATAATTTGAGTAAAGGACCAGTAACCAACACTTTTGTCTATGATTCTTTAATGTATGTTTATTAGTTCTGATGTATTGATTTTAAATTCTTTTTAAATTCACCAAGTAGTGTAGTTGTTAAAGAGTTACAATTCTTCACTACAGCATGAATAACACCTACTTCAATAGTACCCCCTCTCGCCTTCCCCTAATGAAACTAATCGAGGTACGCCTCTATTCCTAGAAAAATAAAGGTAATGCAGCTATGCATTGTAGATTTTGTTCAAGGTAAGGAAGAAGAGCTAAATATAGAAATTTTAGAGCTTAAGGAAGATAATTTCCTAAAAGCATCAATATCAGATTATGTTTGGAATACCATGGACAAAGAAAAGTTCCCATTTTTGGAAAAATCTGACATATAAAATTCATCAATTCTTTGGTTTGGCATATTTGCGAATTATTAGCTTCAGATTTGAACTTTATAAAAATGAATGCATAGATCTCGACTCACCGATTACCATCTTTATAATTATTTTGTAATATGACTGACTATAATCGCAGTCTTATGTAATATTTCCCTACTCTATGATCTCGAAGTTCAGTCTGATTCTTACTCTAAGCAGGGTCTGGGTAACCTATTCCTCTAAACACTCAGTCTGAACGTTTTAAATTCTAATTATAAATATTTCTTTCCAGAGTTCTTAAACCAACAATAAGTCAATCGGTAGCATGATAAACTGATACGATTTAGTTCAAAATCGATACAAAAATCAGGTGAAAACCAACATTTATTATTAAAGCATATAAAAAGGAGAAAGCGTCGTCACCCTTTAAATCCCCTGGTCCTGCTTCATCTCCGCTTTCGTCACTGAACGTCAGCAATCTCTTGGTAGTTTTTTTCTGAATCCTTGGCTTTTGGGCAAGAATTGCTTTCTTGCTTTTCTTGAAATCCTTCTCTTTTTTTGCCTTCCTTTCGTTTTCTACAGCTTTGATCGAGTCTTTTACTGGTGTAGAAGTCAATATCTTGGATACTCCAGGAATCATGCCTGTTTTTCTATTTGTAGCTTCCCTTCTTGGCAGAGATATAATATGTTCTGGCACAACAAAAGATGTTGAACGGGTTGTATTACAGGGACCCTGGCTCAACCAAAGCTCTTACGGATCTGGTAAAGTTTCGTCAACCGCGGCAGACTGATTTCCCGCTCAGTAGTATCTTCTCGTCGCAAAAGAGGAAGAAAGTCAGACTCTTGCCACACTCCAGTATTCAGCGGCAAAATTCCTGTCTTTGAGAATATGCTAGTGATGCTAGTCTGAGAGAGGGCTTTAGGAAAAGCAATCCCCAGTAATTAACTGATCTCATATTCAGTCACTGCTCGACCAGGGTGAAGTCTCAACCAGTTCTCCATTGCCTGTGACCAGTAAGTCTTTATAGGTCCATAAACCGAAACGTCAAGAGGCTGCAACCTGGACGATATGTGCGGTGGGAATGTAAGTAAATGTATTCCCTTTCCTTTGGCCAACAAAACTGCATCGTAACTGGTGTGGCTTTCATGATTGTTCATCAGAATCAAGACAGGATTCTCAGGAGATTGGTGGACATGCGATACAAAGTGCTCCAAATACAGAAAAATAAGATCCTTTGTCATCCAAGCATTTCCATGCTTGCCACTTTCTATTCTACCAGTCTGTGGGGAAAGGCTTCATTAAGAGGCCTTTCTACAAAACGTGCCCGTGGGAAAATCAGAAAGCCTGGAATAAATCCTCCCATGGCATTTATAGTGTCCACCATGGTCACCAGCTTTTCTCTCTCTTGGAAAGTCATAGCACCAAGCTGCTTTACTCCCTTCGGGCTCAGCAGTCTTTGACACTTGGTCTGGACATTCGTGAGCACAGTCTCATTGAAGTTGAAGATTAGGCTAGCAGAAAACTTTTATTTTGGATACGACTTTCCAAAATTCCTGTAAACAGTGTCAACAGCAACACGATTGAAACCAAAATATATCTGGGTACTTGTAGGTTCTGGCCTTCGAAGCGAAATCGAAGGTTACTTTCTAAGGAAGCCATGCAACCAGTTTTTACCTGCAGACTTTTCTGTATCCCAGCTTGACGGATATGCAAGTCCATTCTGTTTCGCCATAAGCCAAGCAAGCTCTCTGGCTCTTCCTGGAGAGACGTGCATTTGGGCTGCTGGAAGTATGTAATCTTCAAGTTGAAGCTCCTGCTCAATTGTAAATTCTCGCTTGTTGTCATAGGCGGGAGTGTAACTAGACCGTTCTTTTTCTTCATCTGTTCTGTTACGAAAAGCACTGGAATATCTGCTAAGAGTTGACCACTTGACATTTTAAACTTCAGCTGCTGCCCGAAGTGGTATCCCATAAAGGTGAGCTTCTACTGCTTTCTTTATGTCCTCCTGATTCCAGACGTAAAGCGAAGGATCAGCTTTCCTCGTTTTTGGTATTCTAAAACGAAAGAAAGAGTTTTTAGTTTATATATTAAGTTCAAGTTCTTCTAAGTTTATATATTAGGTAAGATTTGAATTCAATTGAATAATTAGAATTTATAGAGTTTATGATTGAATATGGTTTTATGGAATATAGAAATAATACAGCATTTTGTATGATTTAAAGAAAAACAATTATAGAGTTTAGATTTGAAGTATTTGAGACTTAGATTGTAGATTTTAGATTTGAGGATTTAGATTTGAAGAATTAAATTTGATATGGTAGAGTTTATTTTATGAAAAAAATAAAGTAAATATTTAGGGAATGTGGAAATAGTATAGGATTTTTATGAATTTTTAGATTATAAATTATAGAGTTGAAGTCAATTTTTAAATTATTGTTGGAATTTATTTGAAACTAGTGGAATTTATTTTATGTGTTGAGGGGGATACAATTGGCATGGATTGTAAAATATATGATTTTTTGGAGTTTTCTTATGATTGTTGTAGCTACCTAACAAAGCAAGGCCAATCAAGAGTAGAAAAACGAAAGAAAGAATTCAACATAAGACAAAAAGCATACTCTTGAAAGTTCTCTAGGTTAGATTAATCAAGGGTACCGTCAGACACAATGAACTAAACCTGTCCCCGTGCACCCTGGAACACGCGTCGTGGAGTACCCTAACAGTACAAAATTAAACGAAAAAAATTAGATCAGCCACTAGATGGCAGAAGAACACAACAAAATGTATATCGTCGAAAAGCTAATAAACTTCTCTATCTTATAGGCTATAAGCATTTTTTAAGAAGCTGCTTACCTAAGAGTACTGTAGAATTTCGTAAAGCAGAAATAGTTTTAAATCCACATACAAAATTCTTACCTAAATTTTATAATGGAAAATTGCACATGAGACCACTATACTACATCCACAGATAGTCCAAGAGATGGTGTTTGAGGTGTGAGTAGGGGCAGATTTTTAGCTTAAAGTTTTCTGCCAAAAGTACAAGTGTCTCTACAGACCCTCTTCTCAACGTACCTGACTCTCCCCTAGACCTGATTCCAAGATTCGACAAATGGCGCGAGGTGAGAAACCCGATCCTTGTGATACACGCATAAACACATAAGAAATGTCCTTATTTGAAAAATGAAAATATTTTTAGCTTTTTTCCACTTAAGTACAGCGACTAAACCAATTTCTAATATCAATTGTTGAAATAAAATTGGTCTTATAAAATGGTTCAGAAATGACTTCTGATATTCTACGGATACCCCACAGTGAGTCTGTTATAGCCATATTTATTTCCCTTACTTCTATAAGAAATCGGCTATTACTTTCATCCCACAGATTTTTGGTGGGATTTTCCCATCCTTTCCTGCTTTTCCTATGCAAAAATTAGAACCGTATACTCGGAACGTCTCATTTCAATTATTCCTACTCTAACCATTTCATTTAGGTGTTTTTGTAAACATTCCGTCATTAAAAACAGCAAAGGGAATTTTTTAAAACGTTTAATAGGTATGTCTCGATCAATTTGAACTTTATATCTGGGAAGTTAAATTTGTCCTACATCATAAGGTCCCTTTGCAAAAGCTCGTCTTTGTTTTAACAAGAGTTTCTCTTCTGTTTGATTTCTTTCTGAGCTTAAAGAGCCTGTTTTAATTCTCTTAGAAAATTTGAGATCTTTCCATATTAATCTATGATTCTCTATAGAAAAGGCTTCCTCAGTATTTGTTATAAATCCTACAGCTAAAAAAGTCGTATCCTTTAGATAATCATTGTTTATTACCTCAAATGAACCAACGGTTGTTTCCTGTAGTAAGTTAAGAGGCTCATCACTAGTATTAAAATAAACTATTTTTAAAGAATGACTATAGGTTTCACATAGTGACGAGGATATGTGAAAGTGTGTCTCGATATTTAGTATAAACAATATAGTGTCCCCATGAGCTACGAAAATCTTTAATAGACTTCACAGCCTGGCCTTATTGATTTTAAAACAGTTGACCTGAATTGAGGGTTTTTTTTGCTATATATGCCGTGCCCTTTCCTGAAACTTCTTCAGTGAAAAACGCAAGGAAATTTATTTCCTGCCTACTTGGGTTTCATAAAGAAATTTTATTATATTGTAAATTTAATGTACAATATAGTTTGCTTAGAATATCATATCCCATGATTACATCAAATTTCAACTCTGGGACAACTAAAATATTCATAAATAATTTATTGTCTGCAATGCAGAACGCTTCATTTATTTCCCCTAGTCGTAAGACCTGCCACTTAAAGATTTCACGGTCTGGATGGATGGTTTAAGGCGTCTACTAACACTGTCTAGAAATTTTAGAAATGTTTCCTCTTTTAGTAAGCTCCTTTGACATCGACTATCCAGAAAACATTTTACAAAACAGTGGTCTGCCATTTTAGAAGTCCATAAAATGGAAAAGAACTCGGTTCAGTGTTATTTTCATGTAACGCAACAAAACAAATATTTTTATCTAGACTTGAAGAAGGTCTCGTGACTTTGTTTTCAGGCTTGGGATTTACCTCCTCTAGGTCCTGTCTGATTATTTTTTTTTCAGTATGATTTGGGGTTATATATTTGTCTGCACTATGCCCTAACTATTGGCATCTTATAAACGTTTACCCTTGCCAGTAATCTCTTCGAGAATGCCCATATATCCCACAATTTGTTTAATTTGGGGGTTTTCGGCAATCTACTTTAAAGTCACCAGGTTTCCCGTAATTAAAACATTTCTTTTGTTGTAATTAGAGTTTCCTTGTTTTTAAATTCTACTCTGGAGTCAGCTATTTGTTCACCAGGGGATGTCTTGTCTCTTGAGTCTACCAATGCTGATCTCAAAGACATGTTTGAGAGGTCCCTATACATTAAATCAATCTATTAAATTCTCTTTGTCAGCGCTAATAATTTATCCTGGTCTCTAAGGCCCTAAATTTTTGTAGCGCTGCCCTTCCTATGGAAGGGAGCATACCACTTCTAAAAATACTAATAATTATTTCATCTTCCCTTATACCGGGAGAATTTTTTTGCATAGTATTTTGCCTTTCCCCTAATTTGGGATTAAAGTTGGTGTACCAACTTAGATAACCATTGTTTCACCAATAAGAGTTCTTGTAGTTTTTATGGAACTAATTTTTCATGTAAAAAGTTTTCAGTTAGAAGTCTCTTAAAATGATCGAAATTTCTGATTTAGTAAATTGTCTAAACTTGTTACAAATCTTTGAATTTCTACCCGTGTGTAGCCAATAGCCTGATTAATCCCAGTTATATAATATAAAAAGGAGAAAACGTTGTATTTCTTATTATAATCCTTCCAAGGGCTCTCTCCGTATTTCAATGGTCATTTATTGTGTGCTTACTTGTTCTTCTGGTCCACAGGGGATTCACCAAAAAAGGAGATTATCTTAATTTTAGAGGTACAAAAATTCTAAGTGAATAAATTGCACTTGGCTAATTTAGTTAAGGTTTGAGTCAACTGTCTTAGACTCTTTTAGGTCTAAATTAAACAATTAGGAAAGCTCTGTTAATTTGGTTTGAAATGGAAGCACCCAAGCTACGAAATTTATTGATTCTGTTAAGGTATTTTAAGAAGAAAATCAAAGGGGTTTGAAAAGTGAACAAAGCTCGGAATAATCAAATAAACTGGTTACAACTTTATCAGTAACTCCAAAACAAAGTATCCTATAATTATTTCTTGTAGAAGGAAATAGTGTTCCTTGGATCTCAGGCAAATTTTAAACCTCCTTAGAAAAGGTTTTAAATTTTGAGATCCCTCAACTTTAAATAATCTTAAGCTTTCTGTTTGTCCCATATTACCCTCTCCCTATCTTTGGTCTATCCGTATAACATCAAGGCCGCCTTTGTATCTACCGTTGGAAAAGATTATATAGGTAATGTACGAATAAAACATAGGATTCTGTTCTTTTAGTTCGATCTGCCGTATAACGTTGGAGATTTTCAAGTAGGGATTACACAAAACTGGGGCCCATAGATTTCCAATTTCTGGATGTAAGTTATTTTATAAATAAAACACACACGTTCCAAGAGACACTATGCAGGAAAAGGGGAGGGGGAGCACCAAGTTTTCCTAGCGTTTACTACTTTTTGGGGTTTTCCCCTCCTAGTATACGTTTTAGTTTCAATTTAAGTTTTTTAAGTTTCTGGGAAAAAATCAATTTAAGACTATTTTAACCTTTAAAGATACTATATTTTGTTTAGACGGCTTGAGCCTTAACTGAGTGAAATATACAAACGGGACTATGAAACCAATCACCAAAATAGAATAAAATCTAACAAGAATCTTAAGTTATTTACGAAAAAATTCTCCACTTCTAATCAGTTTTAATTAGATTAAATATACTGTAATTAGTCGCAAGGGATCTCAGGGTCACCTCAAACTATCATTAAGGTAAAGTTTGTTAAAGACTGTATTTTATCTATTTATTCTTGTTTTTCATTCTTAGCTCTCATTCGCTATAGACTAGTTTTATACAGTCCCTTCTTTAATTGTTTTGGATAATTATGGCCGTTTGTTAAAAATAGTGATTACCTCTTTCTTGATAGGTTGAAAAAATATGCTCTTATACAATTGTACATAATAACATTTTGGTCATGTGATCCCTTTGAACGGTCAGTGAATCTAATCTTAAAACAAGGATAGTTACTTTCAATTTTTATGACAACATATATTTTTGTGACAGAAGGGAAAGCAAGTTTATATGAATCAGTTGCGCCGTGAGTAATATGTGATATATTTAAAGTATAAAAATAAAATTGTTTTCTTTTAAGGATACTTCATATATAAATTAAACTCACCCTATTTAAACTTAAATCCCGTTTCAAACTTGACTCGAAATTGTTAATCAACAAAAGAAAAGGCAGACGGTTTTGA